>JAPQRN010000018.1:3618254-3638020 GCA_037367275.1 Coranthus polyacanthus
TGTAAAGATGTAAAGATAAAAATAACCTCAACCAGATAAAATAACTTTATTAATTCCTACGGGGAAATTCATAATCATTAATAAATTAATATTCATGTGGCATTCATATTAAATCAAAATGAAATGAGGGCTATCTAAAAACAATGTAAAAAACATAGCAAGACAAAACAGACAGTAAAGGGAGACTGGACCATGAAGAAAAGGCATCATACTGTTTTGAGTTCTGCTGCCATTGAAACTTGATTTGCACAGTGGAGTAAAGTTGATGCAAAGCCATTAGAAATGTCATTCAAAGAGGGGCTATTTTTTTGTTTAATATTTTAAGTACATTTCAGAGCCTGTGCTTCTGTAGAATCAGTACTTCTTGGTAGGTGGGTAGGTGGGTAGGTAGGTAGTACGGCTGGACCTGAATATTTGACTTTTCAAATACTTGTTCAGCAGGGAGACATCCAGTTTTCAATTTTAATGTTCAAACATTCGCTTTTTAAATTATACAGCAGCAAGCAATAAGATCATCATGTAGAAGTAAACACTAGAAAATCTTTCTCACACTGGCTTTAAAGTTAAACAAGTAGTGGTGCATCCTTTCACACATGAGGTGTATCCGAATAGTCCTTTTTGCTTCATTTGGTTCCTAACTGAATGAAATGACCCAGAAGTATCTCAGTGTCAGCCATGATCAGGCTGTTCAAATTCTTTAAATGCAAAGGAAATGAGCTTCAATGCTTCCTTTTGTGTCTCCTTCAGCATAGGATGCAAGGAGAGAGGAGAGAATGTCATCCCACAATTTACTGCAGTAGCAACATCAGCCGACCTGACTTCACAAAAGCCAATGATCATTCATCACAGACGAGATATGTATTTTCATCTTATGTCACAACTGTCTAATATGCTGATATGTTTTGAACTTTAAACAATATGTGAATATGGCCATGACTCTACTGTTGGTGTGAAATGTTAATGATAAAGTTAATGTTGTAGCAGAATGTTTGCATTAGTCATTTCCTCATTTTGTGCTTCTTCGTTTTGCAGCCTTTAGAAATACCATGAATTCATTTTTGGCTCCTTCAGTCACAGAGGCCTTAAGAAAACCGAACTGGAAACAGTGAACTGTAAACTGGATGTTCAGCAAGAAGAGAAATGTAGCCAAATCAGCATGGAGTAAGTATATTTGTGGGTTAAAATGTTATTATCAATCTAACCAGATGATGTTTTTAATTGAATGAATTAGTAATTAATTCAACTTTAGGATGACCACATGTAGGCTAGTAGATTTGCAAACATAATTTGTACCTTTACGCTACATGAATAGATATAATTTGAGCGCAACTGACAACCTATTCTTTTATTTAGGCCTATTTCTGTTCCAACATGGGTAATGATGTCACATTCGTCACTGTGCTGTCATTATATCTTGCATGAAACAACACAGTAAGAATGTACCAGCGAAGTATCCCAGATGCGCTTTTTGTAGTCCATCTCGGAACATTGTAGTTTTCATCACGGCTGACCCATCTAACCTCTGCCTAGTGTACAGTACAGTCAGATTCTCTCAGCACCATGGTGTCTTTTCCCAAGTCCTTTTGAAGACTCCTTTTCTCTTTCCTTGACCTCCTGACATTTTCCATCAAGATCAAGAAAAAGTGGGTAGGAAAGAGATAAGAGGTAATTTTCTGGATTTTTTTAATGCAACCATGGATTCACTACTCTGCATCATGGGTCATCATCATGGATTTCTTTAAGTCTGTTGCTAGTGATTCTTTGAAGTCTGTCAGCACTAACAGTGTTCACTTCATTGACTTAAAACTGCAGAACTTTGTGTTCAGTGTTTTCTACTTCTTTAAGTCATAATGTCAGATTTAAAATGCATTCATATCGCATTCAGCTGCAGATGACTGTGTGTGACTGTGTGACTGCCCGACCGTGTGGTGAGTCCCAAGTGGCCGTGAGTCCTAGTTTATGTATAGACAAGTTATGGACATTAGTGAAACTGTTACGCTCATTTTGCCATGTTCTGTTGTTGCATGTTCTGTTTAATCACGTTTAATATTCAGTTTAGCGCTAGGATGAATACAAGCCAGTGAGTAAAACTAGGTGTGTTTAGAGCTACAGAGAGACGTTCCACTCTCATCATGAGTTACGTACCATGTAAACCAAGTGTCCAAATTCTGGCACTGTTACTGTAAGAGTAAATTAGTGTACACTACAATGTTTTGATATACTGTATATTGAGACACCTCCTCCACAAAGATTTTAATATTCGCTGATTACTGGCGAAGCCCCAGAGCCCAAAAGAAGGCATTCGGGCCAGCCCTGGTAGGTAGTGTAGGTAGGTAGGTGGGTCGGTAGATAGGTAGATAGGTGATCACAGCTCACATTGCTGTGGTTGCTGCTCTTAGTGAATACTTAGTGTTGGTCTATTCCATGTCTGTTCCCAGCTAAAGCTAAAGTAGGTCAAAAGAAAATCTGCAGGAGAGTAGCAGTCAGAGTGAATGCTACTGGTGAGTCAGCAGACTTCTCTTCTTCACACTCCTCATCTGCTGTGTTTCAGGCATAATACTGTTTCTCCATTGTATGAAAGTAACTGAGCCGATTTGTGACAAGCTGTGAGTAGGCAAACCATGCTGGCTCAGCTCAACTTTTCCATTGCTATGGAGTGGCATGGAAAAGGCTGATTCCTGTCCGCTGATGTAATCAGCACAATGCATTCTGTGATCAACCCTGTTACTGAGCAGGACCCTGGCAGCATGCCTCAGCATGGTTACCCCCCACTGTGAGTCTGGAATGAAAAAACATGTAAGCCCAGGCTACAACCCAATTATCAGGATAAAATGCTACCATTGTACATTTCTTCAAACTACGGATATGTATAATGTCACTGTTTCGGACCCAAAAATATGTTTCATATAAACAGCAACCTCTGGGAATGAACCAAATGTAGAAGTGTCAAACCCTGCAGTTCCTTACATGTCCAGTTGAGGCTGGCTCCAAAAGAGGGTAACAGAGAATAAAGAGAATTTATAAATAGTATATACAAAAAGATTAAGATAAATGTAGGAGTGAACATGTTTTCTGGCAACTGGGCAACAGGACTGGGTATGGTGCAGCTAAAGCAAGCTAAGTCTAAAACAGGGGTCGGCAACTAGTGGCCCATGGGCCAAAACTGGCCCACCAGCAATAATCCCTGGCAGGTGGCACCCAGCCTTTATTTGAAGGAGGCTTATATTAGAGCCATCCTGTATTTATCATTTCTCCTGTTTAATAAGTAGAAAAAAACTTCTTTTGATCCGCTCCCGTTTGCAACTTTAAAAGTCCTGCAATACAAAACGCTACACTTCCTTTGCCTTTCCAAAATAAAATCCCTCTCGTGTTTCAGTAGATAGAATCTATCCATTACTCAACAGAATTTTTATAGTCATCTAATGAGGGGATGTTTTTTTTTCGCCAGGGAGGAGAAATCCACACTTGGTCATGTACAAAAGCAATGATGTTTTGGCCCACGACTCAGTTGCTTAAAAAAAAGGCCAGGCCAAATTAACTAGCTCCACAAGCAACTCCTATAGGTCATACTACTCCTTATAATCCACATGCCCATAAAGATTTCAACCTAAAGTCACAATCAGACTGACAAAATACCACAATAATGCACTTCATTTTGTTTCACAAAGTTAAACAGAATTGTTTAACAGAATTGGGATTGTTTTATACATAAAAGAATGATCCCAATCTCTTCTATACAGTGAGGCATATTATTTATTCATTAAACACTAGTATCAGACCAGTACTCGATATCACCTGATACCCACAGCCTGGGAATCTGTATCGTTATCGGAAGTGAAAAAGTCAGATCAATGCATCCCTAGTTTCTTCTGGCTATTGCCAAAGGATTACACTAATATTGGTCCACAATGTTTTTTTGTCAAATAATAACAAAAAAGCCATCACACCACAGCCTAAGCCTTCCAGAAACACAGGGTCCAGCCCAACAGTGCCCTCAGCCAGAGGGCATGAGGTCTCACTGAATGGTGCAATGAGTATTACAACGATGTTAATCTTATGTTATAGCTTTCACAGTCACTAGATCCCAACCCAACAGACAGCACTCTACCATCATCATCAAAACACCAAATGAGTTCACAGACTGTAGAATCAATACTAAGGAGCACTGAAACTGTTCTGGAGACACGTAGTGGAACAACACCTTCCTAAGACACTATATGTTGGTTTGTCCTTTCATTTGTATGTATGGAACAGAACACAAGCAGCAGAAATGGAGGAAAAACTGATAGTCTCTTACAGCATTTGTGTACTCACTGGCCCCAGGGCCAACAAATCCTGCTGGCAGGCACAATGTGAACTGCAGGTTTAAAGGATTTCTACATGAAGCCATGATACAGGTATTAGCTACAGACAGAACTGGAAAGTTTTTCATTTTACTCTCTATGTTTTACACAAATATTAGCTATTATTTTTATTTTGCATCAGTGAGCACCTTGATAACATCAAGACCCATTAAAACCTAAATGGATGGAACAATAACACAGAAAAGATGATCCCTTGGTGTATCCATCCCCAGATCACAAAAATTTTGTAGATAGGTTATAAATTGGCCCCATGAATCAGGGACCAACAACTGGTGCACTGCACCCCAAGGTGGTGCTACAATAAATACGTTTATGTTTTCATATTATCTCAAAAACAGTTTGGGTTAGAGTAAAAATTCTGTCATCATTTTAATCTTTCAATTGATCTGCACTTCCCTGGACGTCTTGCAACTTTTTGCCATTTTCTCGAATTTCTCAACCAATTATTTTTACTCATCTTATCAGAAACGACTGGACCAATCATCTCAAAAATAAGTCAGCATTATACACCACATGCTAATCTGAAAGGCAAAGTATGTAACATTTTCCTTAAGAATGAATCGTTAATCGTTGTCAATCATCACTTGTGACCCTCTGTCAGTGTGTGGTGGTGTATTTACCTACAGAGACCCTATCCTCTGCCTGGATTTTCTATTTTCCTCTTGTTTTGTTTTGCACAGGACGTCAACAGGGGCATGAACCTTTGGCAGTGAGTTTGTAATTCCAGCCAATAACAGGATCGCACAGCAGAACAATGTGCGGGTGGAACAATATAAAAACAAAGTGACTATACAATTATAGAGCTCTCTCCTCTTTCTGCTCTTCTCATTTACTGCACAGTTCTGTCTGAGAGACAAAACTCGGGGCAAAGCTCACATAACACAGACACCCAGACCTTTCAACCTGTCACCTCTAACAGACCTGTCAGTGACACACACAGCAGAAATGATGAGGCTTGTGTTTTAGCTGTATATTACTTTAAGAACATTTCTGTAGAGTTTTGTGAAGGTGTTGGTGTGTTTATTTGTGGTTTTAGAATATAACCACTGTGACAGAATCAGGAAGTAATGTTTTGTTTTTCCATTTCACTGCTTTTTGTCTCGCTATGCCGCTCGCTCTCTCCCATTCAGTTTACTACTCACTCAACCATCGCTCTCTCTTCCTTGTTCACTGAGAGAAGAGGAGGCAGAGTTTGAACAGTTCTGTTTACAAACACAAGCAAGAAATATTACACACTTTTCCTTTAAGTTGTTAAAGAAATATCAATTTGTTTTTATTTTATAAGCCAACAGTAAATCGATTTGCATTTCTATAGGGCTTTTCAACCTTGAAAAGTGCTTTAGAATGTGTCACATTCACCCATTCGGACACACAAATGCTCTCACATTCACACATCAGTGAAACAGTCACTGGGAGCCACCTGGGATTCAGTATCTCGCTCAAAGACACTTCAACATTTGGACAGGGATCGAACTGCCAACCTTCCCATTCGTGGACAACCTGGTCTACCTCCTGAGCCACAGGCACTGCACAGTTAAGTCCTTGTCAAAAATGTGCAATAACTCATGAACGCTCTGTGATAGCAACCTGAAAATCATGAAACATGTCCAGTAGTTGTATTAACATTTCCCTATGCTCTCTCCCTGAATTTCCTGTCTCTCTCAACTTAATCTGTCCAATAAAGGTACAAAAAGCCCAAAAGTAAATATTAAAAAAAGAATGTGACAAACATTTGCCTCACTGAAACCTTCAAAACTTCCATCACTCTATTTTTCAAAATATGCAAAATCAATTAACATCTATATCTCAGCAAGTTTTCATTCAAATGTTAAGAAAATATCACCAGACGTTTCTGGGACACTAGATATCACATTTCAGATTGATCAAAAGATGAGTCCACCAGACATTCAGTCTTACTATAACTAGTACTGTATCCACAACATTTTTTATTTCCACAAATGTTTGA
This sequence comes from Coranthus polyacanthus, assembly GCA_037367275.1. Lineage (NCBI taxonomy): Eukaryota > Metazoa > Chordata > Actinopteri > Kurtiformes > Apogonidae > Coranthus > Coranthus polyacanthus. The sequence continues at coordinate 3,624,585 of JAPQRN010000018.1, forward strand.
TGAAACTTCACCAAAATATTTGACACTGCACATGAAACCCGAAGAATGGTGTGAATTTCCTTTCATGATTTTATCACCAATATTTTGTCTGCTGTTCGCATTTTAAGTTTAAACATACAAAAATACTCCAGTCTGACAAATCACTGCCTCTTTAGAGAAGGTGTGTGAAACACATCTTCCCAGTGGTGCAACATGTTAAGCAAAATCTAAGTCCTACTTATCACCAGTGTAGCTATTTATGAATTTGTGAACAAATTCTCTCAATCTGCATCAAAAAGTACACATTCAACCAAAGTTATCTCATTATTTGTCCTGTTGCTAAACTTTCACAGCCCCAAAGTATCGTGAGAAATTATACCTTCCCACATAGCTCAGTGTAATGTGTTCAAATCCCACCTCAACCTTACTCCTCCTAGTCTTAATGCTGAATCCTCATGTTCATATTCATCACCAATTACATAATTACATTCAGTATTTAACACAAGTAACAAAGCTATTTAAAATTAAAACTTACATTATTATTCATACCATTTGACAAAATTTCCCAGGCCTTGAATATTTTTGTATTTCTATATACAAGGGGACTCGAGTCTGTGACTTGGACTCGAGTCTCACTTAGGCCACACATACCAGTGACTTGAGACTTGACTCGGACTCAGACTGGTGATTTGGGACTTGTGAACAATCTTTACTTGGTAAGTTTTTCATCATGATCTCATGTCTGTCAAGCTGAAAATTCCAAACGGCTTGTTTCAATACCCAGTTATCCAAAAAGGGGCTATGTTTGTTTCTCCATTGAGTGAGTGTTTTGATACTTATACATTATTTCCTGAGCCCCCAAGGAGGGAGGGAAGACGATGTACCATGGATTCTGACGGTTTGTGGCCGCTGTGTCAAAAAGTCCAGGACCCAGTTACACAGGGACAGTGTTAATCCAAGCAGCAGCAGTTTATTAGCCAAAGTCTGTGGGGTGATTGTATTAATGCAGAGATAAAATCCAGAAAAAGCAGCCTGACATAGGAGTCCCCACTCTCCAAGTGGGTGAGAACAGTGTAGAGAACCATCGACATTGCATCTGAAGTGGAGCGGTTCTTCCTATAGGCGTATTGGTGTGGATCCACATTGATGTTGATCTTCTTCCTAATGTGGTCCATGACTAATTGCTCAAAGCATTTTGTGACTATTGGGGTTAGAGCCACAGGGCGATAGTCCTTCATGGATTTTGCTGCTGCACTCCAAACAACTAATCAGTGCTGTACTGTATGCTATTAGATGAAGGAGTGATAATGATACCGTACATGCTTTGAAATCCTTAGATATAGCAACGCAGTGTTCTAAGCAGACTGGGCGCCTCAACCATAAGAGACTTGAGACTTGACTTGGACATGAGCTCAAAGACTCGAGACTTGACTTGGACTTGCAAAAAATGACTTGTGAGCATCTCTGATGTCTATACAGCTTATGAAACAAAAGCAGCTCAGTGGTAAAGTGTTTGACTCTTCTTAAGAACTGGGCTCCAACTTCCATCTCTGCTTTAATTCACCTGGTCTTAATATTAACTCTTCATGTTCAACAATTACACAAGTGCATATTTAAAGTGTAACTGAATATCCAGGTGTGGATGTGTGACAGTAGTTCATGGAGAATCACAAGAGATCTATGCAGAATCATGTGAAGCTTTAAAAGGGTTAGTTTGAGTTTTTGTACTGGTTTTACCACCTAAGAAAGGCCCACCAAAGAATAATCCATATCCTTTTAATGCCAGGTATACAGAGGGCAATTTTGTTCTGTCCCAGATGAAAGATGAGAATGGTCTTGCAACCTAAGACAGTCTGGGACTTGATGATGACCATCTAACAGTGTGACGGCTGCTACAACCTACATCTACTAAACAACAAATAGGAATTCAGCAGGAAATGACACGGCCTGTAAGTTTATGCAGCTAAAATTACTAACCTCAAGCTTCCTTTGCAAAATTGGCAATACAGTTCTTTCCCTCAGGGAACCAAAGCCCTGAAGCTTCTTAAACCTGCCAGAGATCTCTGATAAAAAAGAGCAATGCTGCAGCCTGTGTTTTAATATGTTATTTCAGATTCAAATCAACAAACACACTAACCGATCGAAGCCCCCATGGGAGTCCAAGGGTTCCAAACAGAACTTTAGAACGACTTCAGTTCCCTGTCGGAAAATGGATGAGATTTGCCAGACTTTGACTGAAGGACAGGTGGACTGAACACACCTCTGATTCCAGGCACTGACATTGATTTTTTGTGTACAAATTTCATAATTTAGAGTCGTTCAAAACGGGTGACTCTGATTCATCATGTGTGAAGGCTCAAGATAATTTAAAACAGGTGTGTTCACATTTTTTTTTTTTCACATTTTTTTTATAGTTGTCTATTTTATGTGTATTATCACCACTGTTAATGTGTAAGTTATATGATTCTTTTTACAGCTCATAAAACATGTTTTAGTATTTTGCATCACTGTAACCTTAGCATCATCACTGCTTGGATCCCTTATTGCTGGATTTTTGCAATATTTTACATTTGAAGTCACAATGGTTTCTGTAGTGTCTGTACGTCTACTGGAGAAAATAAAGTGTGTTATTTTGCCGCCACTGGCTAGAGAGGGAGGAAGATTAGTTTTAGGTGGAGATGTGCCATCCAGTTGTTATTTATCTAATCAGATCCTGTTCTCTGCTGTAACATTTCTGCCAGTGGAATGACCCAATTTCTCTACAAAGATAAATAATTTCAGTTTAAATCTGGGATTAGGCAAAGATTCAAATACTGCTTTTAGGGTTAGGGTTATCTGATGACATTTCTCATTTTCTTTAAAAATGATTCATATTAATGGAATCTGACCCAACACCCTCTGCAAAATGATATCATTGTCAGTGCCTTCCAAATATGTTACAAATCACTGATCAATATGACATGGCTACAATTTTTTCTCTGAAACACTGCTGTGGTTAAGGTTTGGGTAGGTTTAGACACCAACTTAGTTTAAGAAAGAGATTTGGTTTATAAACACTGTATTAGTTAAGGTAATGGATTCATTGTGGTCATGGTTAAATGCAACTAATGGTAAAATTGTTTTTAGTAAGCAAGAAACACACAGCCACCTCCTCTGTCACAGCAATTTGCTGATACAACCATCCGCCCTTCCGTCATTTTTGGCTCATCACACCACATCATCTTTTTTCCAGATAAAAACATATAACAATAAACACAGCCAATAGAACTTGTTTTCTGATAAATGTATGTATGATATATATGATAAACTATGTATGCATTTCAATAAACAACTGATGCTGTCATTTCCTTAAGACAGTCCCTGACATTCAGTAAATATGTTCCTTTTACTTTGAAGTAATATACAGCATAACAACCATAACATTATGACCACTGGCAGGTGTCATGGTTTGAGTTGTTTCCTGTTTTATTTTGTAAATTGACTCTCCTTGTGTGTTCTTCTGTTTTACTTCCTGTCTTTGTTTAGTTTTCCCTCCACTCGTTTGTCTCACCTGTGTCTTGTGAGTCCCTGTCATCTGTCTCACCTGTGTCTTGTTATATCTGTTGTCTGCCCTGCCCCTGTTCCACTTCTCTCGCTACCTTCCCTTCAGCTTTCCTATCTTTTAGTCACACCCTCTTACCTGCAGTTTCCCTCCTTTTGGCCCGGTTTCTACCCACACTCACCTGTCCTCCATCAGCTATCACATAGTCTATATATATCACTCACCTTCTCTTTGTCCCTTGTCAGTTCATCTTATCCAACATTTTTCCACACACTGGCTCTGTGTTTCTGTTCACACTCCTAACCCTACCTGTTACTCTTGTGTCTTCCCTCGTGTTGACTTTGGAGTTTTGGATACTGCCACCTGACACCTTCAGTTTACTATTTGTAAGTTTTGTAAATAAATCCCTTTTTGTTTGCCCCCTTCGTCTGCATCTAGGTCCTCCCTTTGTTGAACTCCCTGCAGCCATCCCCTTAATTATGCACAGTTTTAAGCCTTAATATAAATTAAACAGGCGAGTTATATAAAAATTCACCTCCATTCAGTTGTCATGAATGGGGTGTGCATTTCTGCTGTAATGTTGCACATTTTAACATAGGGGGTCAATGGGAAGAGACCCGCTTTTCCCATAGCCTCAAGTGGACATTCAAGGAACTACAGTTTTTGGCACTTTGACATTGGCTTCATCTTTCAGCTGCTGTTGGCCTACAACGTAAAGTGGAGAAATACTTTTTCTTTTAAGTGTTTTGCACAAACCATCCACTGTCTACATCAAGAAACCAGGCAAAACATTTTATTGATATCTTAGTCCTGTTTTTATTCTATTTCCCCCTACCTCCATCCCCTTTTTAACATCCACCAGCAACTCATTTTAGGGTTAAGGGCTGGGGTTCAGGGTTACCTTTAAGCCATGTTTAAACTGATTTGGTTTGGACTGAAGGATTTCTTTGGATTGTATTTCAGCCACATGATAAGCACAGAAACTAGAAGATGTTCATTTTCAAATTAAGTCTAATACATGCATATTGGCCTCACACTTCTACTGTTATGAGGCTCCATTAAAAAAGGCTAACTCAAGGGTTTTGAAGAATGAAAGTGAAAAGGTTAATAGCCAGAAGCCTTTACATCTTCATTACTGATTATATCAAACAGCATGCATTATTTGAGGAAGTGCTCAGTCTTGTTTATGATTGACAGGTGTTAATTACTCTTGCCATTTGTTTGGAATGTTGTAGGCTATAATGTGTCTTAGGTGCTATTACTGGCCTATTTCTTAAAGTGATACTAAACCCTAAAATGTGTTTTCGAGCCAGAAACAGAATCACATGACCCAATTGTGATGAAACGTATCAGTTCACACAATACACATACAAATAGACAAATGTGTACAGAAAAAATGCATTTAATGGGTGAAAACAACTTAGATAATGAGGGAGAGTCATACTTTTAGTATTGCTTTAGTACGACTCTACGTCATGAAATTTGTGTAAAAAAATCAGTGTTAGAGTCTTTAATCAGAGGTGTTCAGTCCACCTGTCCTCAGTCAGACTCTGCCAAAGCGCATTCAATTTTCGACCGGTCGACTTGAAGGCGTTATATCCCTCTGTTCTGAACCACCGGACTCACACAACACAGTTGCACCTATCGATGCAAAACTGCTGCATCGATAGGTTAATTTGTTTGATGGTTTGAATCTAAAATAACTTAAAACACGCCAGTGACACAACAACACAGGCTGCAGAATGGCTGTATTTGTCTGAACTCTGGAAGGTGTAAGAGCACTTCAGGGCTTCAGTTCCCCATGAGAAAGGACTGTATGACAGCAAGAAAAAGCAGCGAAGATATTCTAAATATGGCACACACTTAAAGGGATATTTATTTTTAGATGGGTCTTTCTTAGGTGTTACAACCAGTGCAACAACTCAAACTAACCCTTTCAGAGCCTCTGCTTAAGTGTCTTGTGATTCTCTGTCGTACAGATGCCCCTGAACTACTCCTGTCACACATCGACACCTGCACTGATCACTCCCGTCTCCCTTTTTCTGACTTTGAAGCAGTTTTCAGGATCATGCAGTTGGTGGAGTCAGGGGGTTTAGTATCATTTTAACCTTTTACAAAACCTTTAAACCTTTAAACATCCACTCGTCATGGAACCCTGGGGTTAGGGTTATAACAAAAGGGCCAAAAGACATGTAGTAGACTTCATTTGAAAAGGATCATCTTCTAGCCTCTTTGTTTAACATGTTGCTGAAACACAACCGTAACTACATCAGTTTAAACATGGCTCAAATGTAACCCGAACCTAACTCGGTGACCAGGTGGATGTTCAGAGATAATGTAATATCCAATTTTCTCATATTTTCCTACTCTCTCTTCAGATGCCCTTTTGAAGTATTTTAATGCTACCCCTGTGAAACCTTCTTCACCTCAGCACATTTCAGCAATATAATTATAACTTGTTTCTTAAATACTGCTTTTAGTTCATTTATTTAAAGAAAATCTCAAAGATATGAAGCTACACTGTTTCTATGTGAGTGCATGAACACAATGATAGGTGGTGGAACTGGCTGCAGTGCAAGAGGCGCCAGTGAAAAATCTTGCCTAAGGCACCACATTGGTCAGGGCTGGCTCTGTGTAAGAGCTGGACTTAAGCCAGTCCAGCAGTCTGAGCCTGAACCCTTACCTGCACTCTCATTTTACATAAGAGCATGGTCTAAATGCCTCAGCTAATGTGGAACTTCATTGCTCACTGCGAGGAAATTAATATTTTCCCTGACCATCCTCCACAGGGATGTCAGAGGTCAGGCTCAGCTACAGAGAGGATGGAGGAGGAAACATTTGTTAAGGTGGCTGTGTGGACTGAGCTGTTCCTCTCATTTGTGGGCTCAAGTTCTTAAAATCCTGAAAGTAGCAAAAGTACACACGTTTTTTACTCCAGAAGTACAGATACATGAAAAAAGGACTGTGGTAAAAGTAGTACTGATTCAGCTGTAAAAGTGAAAAACAACAGGCTCTGAAACATGCTAAAAGTAGAAAAGTAGAAAGTATGCCTTTGAAGGACATTTTGAGCAGCTGTTTGTGTGCAAGAGAACTGAACATCACATCTCAAACTATTCTAATGTCAAATAAAAATAGTAATATAATGAAACTTCACTCCAATGTGCAAATCAACAACAATTATGACAACTTTTCATGTGTGTTTTATTTTGTATCTTTTATGCTGTTTTCATATTGCTGCATAAGAACAAGACTGCACTCGTTTTGTTTAGATACATACACTGAACATAAATATAAATGGAACATTTTTGTTTTTGCTCAAATTTTTGATGGGCTGAAATAAAGGATGTAAAACATTTTCTATGTTACACAAAACTTGACATTTTAGAGTGGCCTTTTATTGTGACCAGCCTAAGGTACTGTCTGATCAGCGTCCTGATATGCTACACCTGTCAGGTGGACGGAATATCTCAACAAAGCAGAAGTGTTTGGTAACACAGATTTAAACAACTTTGTGAACAAAACTTGAGAGGAATAGATCTATTCTGTACATAGAAAAAGTTGGACATCCTTGATTTCAGCCCATCAAAAACTGGAGCAAAAATAATGGTGTTGCCTTTATATTTTTTCAATTCAATTTTTGTTCAGTGTATACTTGCTGGCTTTCTGGACATTAAATCAAACAAAATGAACAAAACCAGGTGCATTTTGCTTTGTTTCATCTTCATCCCCATTTGCATGGGATGAGTATTACATGTGGACCACAGTCTCATATTTCTCAGAAGTCTGTGTTTTACCACCCCTCCAGATGTAATGGCTCACTATTAACAAGCTACAACACAGTAACTGCTGAGCCTGTTGAATGATAGAAATATGTTCATTACTACATGCTCGCATGCAGTCATCATGTATGGAGATTTTGCTCTTCTGATGGATATGTGAAAGGGTTTCCATGCTGTGTAATGATATGAGCCTCTTGAGTTTGTAGTCAAAATACCGTCGGAATTGTCATTCATAATTGCCAGCACAGACTGCCTCTCAACCAGGAAAAGTAGAATAAAGTGGCAGAGAACACAAAAAAACATAGCAAATCACCTTAAGTCATAAAGATGTTGACTGACACGGGACTAATTATTATTAATTATCACATGACCCTTGTGTTTGCAAAAAAAATGGTAGTAGAATTTTTACTCTACAATAATAAGGGAAATTATCGATTTCAATTTTTTTATTAACTACAATAAGGAGCCTGTTTTGAAAATGTAAGCAGTAGAAAGTACAGATATTTGTGTTAAAATGTAGGGAGTAAAAAGAAAGTTGTCAGAAACTCACGTATAGATACTCCACTGAAGTACAGGTATTAAGTATATGTACATAGTTACTTCCCACCTCTGCAGTTCTACACATGCAGTAATTGTTCAAATTACGATAAGACAGAGGAAAGTATTGAACAAGTCCAAAAGAAAGAGAAAATGGATTTACCAGGCCGCCGCAGGTGATCAGTGATGCCAGAGAGACTGAATGGTTCAGAACTTTGCCGGAATAAAAGCAGAACTGGTCCAGTTGTAAGCGGCTCACCGCTGCGCTCTGCCCCTTATGCCTCTCCTCCACCACAAAGTCCCCCGACAGAAACGTGGTGTCCCGCGTAAGATTTAAGTACAGCGTCCTTCCAAAAGCAGGCAGTGACAGAATTATGTTATCCGGGTCAGAGTGTCCTCCTCCTCCCCCCGGGGCGCCCAAAGAGCGCTGGCCGCGGCGCCGCAGCGTGCGTAGAGTGTGGTCGTGGGACAGGTGCGCCTCCTGTCCGGACAGCAGCCTGGGGGTCACTTCATCTGTCTCCAGCTCAGACTGGGCTACGGGAACGGACAGTTTCCATCAAAACAGCGTTAACAAGGGCCAAAATACTCTCCTTCCCTGACTCCACGAACTGGCTAAACGTTGTGTTCACTCTGAGCCACGTACAGATTCAGAGCTCAACTGGTGGTTTGCAAAAATCTGCAGACCGCGACAATTAGGAACAGTGTGCAAGTCATTACTGCTTTCATTACTGTCGCCGTCGGAGGGATTCTTACAACCATCCAGAGGTTAATTCCCTTTATGTTATCTTTGCTAACACACTGAGTCATTTAACGGAGCAAAGTAATGACTGGAGTTAGTTGATAGAACTGTAACTGAGAGCAACACACGTACACAGTATAGTGTTCGTGCGTAAAGAGAACCAAATCAGTACTTACCAGTCACTCCGATGCAGAAAAAAGAGAGCAGCAGATAAGTAGCATGGCTGTAATGCATGATAAAGCAAAGCACGGTAGAAGAACTGGAAGAGACGTCTAGTTGTGTTGTTAAGGGAATGAAGCGCTTTGCAAAGCACTGAGAGAACTGCGCAACTTTTCCTAAAGAAGGAGAAGTTGCAGTAAATCGGACTGGGCTGACTTTGTACGAGCTGAACACGCCTACACAGGCCGAGCCAGCCTCTGCTCATGTCCCATTAAACACTGGCTCCACGAAACGCGAGAAATATCTGCTCCCTCATTGGTTACTGAAGCTGTCTGTCACTGTCGGGGGTTGAAACCCTACACGTGGTTTCAAGTAGAGGAAAAAAGCACCGAGACTTGGCTTTTAGGCGTTGTGTGTGTGTGTGTGTGTGCGTGTGTGTGTGTGTGTGTGTGTGAGAGAGAGAGAGAGAGAGAGAGAGATCATGTATCTTACATTGTGGGGACTTTAAGGTTAACATGCCTTTAAGTCCCCATGTCATTCCTCACTGAAATACAATGTTTGAGGACATCTTTTATATATGTTTGTCTTGTCATAGTGCATAATATTTATGTGTTATAACACTGCAACTCAGATTGCGCTCATTTGCTTTACATGGATTTGATTTTGAACAAGATGAACAAAATAAGCACTAAGCCATAAAATCAGAGACTATGGGTGTGTTTTTTGCTTTGTCTTGGTTTTGGATTATACTGTATGTTATGTTCACAAGGAACCATCTTTTCTATTTGTTATTGTTTCATCCATTTAGGTTGGAATCAGTCTTGATGTTGGGAAGGCATACAATGATGTAAAATAAAAAACATGGATAATTCCCCTCAAATGCATTACAAAGTAACAAGTCTGTCTCGAAAATGTAAGGAGTAAAAAGTACAGGTATTTGTAAAATAAATAGTCAACTAAAGTACAAAACTCTTCTGAAGTAGAGTAATTAAGTATTTGTACTTAGTTACTTCCCACTTCTGGTTTCAACTTCAGGTGTAGTTCGGGTCAGGCATTCAGCTGTGATTGCTGAGGTTAAGGTTAGGACAATGAGTGTCCTCATCGTGTACAACTATTACTGTAACCACTATTGTTTCTACAATCACAGCATGGAGTCAATTCCTTTAAGTACAAACATAGTTTAGCACCTCTTTTTAAAAGTACAGATAGTTCAAGTAGACAATACTATGTTTACGGTTTGGTTAGGTCAAGGCATAAAATAACTATACTTGGGTTTACTCCATCCATGTTGTCAATTTCCGACATCTAAGGACCTACATTGACTTCTTTCAGGTATTGAAGTGAGTTAACATAACTTAAGTGTCAAAAAAGTTGGAGTCACTCATTTTAATTCATTTATCTTTACTCAAAAATTAATTTTTGTTGTAATAACTTGATTTGAGTTGATTTGAGTTGGACTAACTCACTAGGTTTTACAGTATGTAGACAATCAGAAGAATGCCAGGATGGCTCTGGTGGTTCTGGTGGGTCTGGATGGGTCCTGGAGGACTGATTGAAGGGTATTGGTAACTACCACAACTTGAAAGTGAGACCAATATGGAAGTATGTTACAGTGTAATACCACTGACAGCCACTAGACGCTGCTCCAAAAAGCCCTGGCTCCCATACTAAGTCAATCTTTTTCTTTCCAGGAGTCATTTTGGTCTCAATCACATTATTTGGACTCTCTAAGTCAGGGGTCTGCATGTAAATTTTGCCTGGGGCCAATTTTTTTCTAAGCAACTGAATCTTGGGCCAAAACATCATTGTTTTGTACATGACCTGCTCAAAAAAAACCATCCCCTCGTTAAATGAGGTAGCATTCGAGCTGCTTTTCAAACAGCCTCCCTGGTCAGTGATGAGCTCTGAACTGCGCAGTCTGTATGTGACTTGTGGGTGATATGTTCAGAGGAGTACAATTTGATCAAGAAACACATTTTATGTGCCGATAATGTTGCCTTCCACCTATACACGCGAGTCGACCTTCTCATCTATGAATGCCATAAAGATGCACAAGAGGAATTGGCTGAAGCACAGAGACTTCGAGAACTCCTTGTGAATTAAAGTGACTTCCATATCACCAGACCACCATCACCAAGAAATTGTGACTGAAGGGAGATAAAAGTTTTCCCATTATGTTAGTACTAAGTCTGTCATTACTGTATTTATTAGCCAAATTCTATTTTCAGTGTAGTTTTTTGCTCTGTAATTTCAGGAGCATAAGCCTATTTGTTCCAGTTTCCCACCACAAGTTGGTGTGCGTTCAGGATCAAGCAGATGCTGCTTTTATTTCATTTATTTAGTTTATATTATATTTAGGTCTACATAAACCAGGGGTCTCAAACTCCGTTTACCTGGGGCCACTGGAGGTAGAGTCTGGGTGAGGCTGGGCCACATTAAGTATTCCACAAAAAAAGGGTTTCAAGTATTCAAAAAAAAAAGTACAACTGATCCAATCTTCTCAGTCTTTATTAATACCAGTTCAGAACATGAACGGTTCTTCAGACATGCACATATCTGTCCTTTTTCCTTTTCTTTATTTCTCTTATAATAATAATCTATAACTGATTTGTAATATTCAGGTTCTAACCACTAACCTCTAACCACTAACCACCGCTTTTGTTCTTGCCGCTCATCTCATGCTATTTGCTATCCATGTAATTCCTTTCCCTTTCCTATTGCAACACTCTGCTGTGTTTATTAGGTCATTGATTACTCTTGTTGTGTCCGCCCACTTCTTAAGTTCTCTGTACCTTGCACTGGGTGACAGGATATATTTTCCTTCCACTTGGTGTCACTGCGGAATCATGTTTCAACCAAATGACTAATGTTGCTAATTCGCATTGGCTAACTTGTCAACAAACACCACTGGAAGCTGTCACAAGCCTGAAAGCCCAATGGAAAGCCCATAAATGATGAAAAAAATATAAAACGCCAAGGGCAACGACTCGTGCAATGACTCTGCAAAAAGGTGTGTGTGGGGAAAAATGTGCAGGTCGTACTAACACTAAACTTTGATGTCAAGTAGGGGGCCACAAAATATCGTCCCATGGGCAGTAATTGGCCCATGGGCCATAAGTTTGAGACCCCTGATATAAACAATTAATTCAACCCAATAAAATAATATAAATTCATCCTGAAGTACTATGGTAACAAATAACAGTGTAGACCTTGTATTATACAGTATGTAGACTTGCACAAGCTGGGCATTTGTGGTTTCATTTAAAGTTTATTCAAAAGTTAGTATCCATCACATACTTAAGGCTTAACCTGTTTTGTGTTTTGTCTGTTGTGTGTGTTGATTTTTGAAGTTAGGATATGACATCTACCTCTCAGCATTGGTCCTATTCAAGGACATCTATACAACACTTTCACATTTTACCTCTTCATTCAGTGTTATTTAAATGTGTCCTAATGTCTACTCAAAGGGACTAAAACACTGAATCATATTATCAGCACACATTACATCACACACAGTAAATACACATATAAACAGGGTGGGGTGTGTTTTCTCCAGTTTACTGGAGAATAGCAACAAATACATTTAATAGTTCTTTTGCACAGCAACAGAGTACTTAAAATGTGTTTGTCTTGAGTTTAATATATTACTGTTTCAAACATTCTCATGCATCTGGACAACAAGGTGGACTGGTCCCAGAACACAGATGCACTCTATGAAAAGGGACAGAGCTGTCTATTTTTCCTAAGCAGGCTCAGGTCCTTTGACGTCTGCATTAAGATGCTTCACATGTTTTACCAGTTGGTGGTGGTGAGTATGCTGTTCTATGCTGTGGTCTGCTGGGGAGGCAGCATCAAACAAAAGGACGCAAGACAACTGGACAAACTGGTAGAGAAAGATGATTCAGTGTTAGGAGAGAAGCTGGACTCACTGGGGACTGTGGTGGAGACATGCACACTGAATAAGGTGGAGGACATCTTGGACAATTCAGATCATCCTCTTTACCACATTCTGACCAATCAGAGAAGCAGTTACAGTGGACGACTCACCTCACTACGATGAACGTACAGAAGATCCTTCATCCACTGCTTCAGACTGTACAATACCTTAGTCAATGAAAGATAGACTGGAAACTAAACTGAAAGATAGACTGAATATTCTGTTTATTTGTTTTAGTTTTATTTATTTTGCTTCTCCTTGAGCTGAAGGACACATGCATTTGAAGGGATTAACAATGTTTATCTGAATCTGAATACAAACAAGACTCCCTAAAAAGTCTCCAAAAGGGTCATATTTTGATCTTGAATTATTAGTGTCTAATAATCTGTGAACTTTATGGTGAGGAGCTCGGCGATCCGGGGAGAGCTCGGAGTAGAGCCGCTGCTCCTCCACATCGAGAGGAGCCAGTTCAGGTGGCTCGGGCACCTAATTAAGTTGCCTCCTGGACGCCTCCCTGCGGAGGTGTTCCGGGCATGTCCCACCAGGAGGAGGCCCCAGGGCAGACCCAGGACATACTGGAGGGATTATTTATCTCTCTCTCTGGCTTTGGAATGCCTCGGTGTCCCCCCGGAGGAGCTGGAGGAGGTGGCCAGGGAGAGGGAAGTCTGGGCTTCCCTGCTTAGGCTGCTGCCCCCGCAACCCAGACCCAGATAAGCAATAGAAGATGGATGGATGGATGGATGGATGGATGGATGGATGGATGGA
>JAPQRN010000018.1:3638120-3672281 GCA_037367275.1 Coranthus polyacanthus
GATGGATGGATGGATGGATGGATGGATGGATGGATGGATGGAATCTATGAACTTAAAGAGGTAATATTTGTATCCACTAAGACTTGTTCTTTCAGTTTTACAACTTTTTCACATATTCCTCAGAAAAAAACAAATAATGAAAGAAACATCAGTGGCTTGCTTAAAAATCTATTTATACAATCTACAATATATATAATATAATATATTATTACTTCTATATACATTCTTTTCTGGGGGACTTAAAAAAGAATGTTTGGGGAATGACAGCAAAAATGTCAGTGTGGTGTAACCATGAAAACTTTGTGCCGATAGTAAATAGTAAAGAAAACTAACAGAATGGAATCATGTCTGTCAAGTTTTATTTAAAAATTGTGCATGTCATTTCAAATGACATGAAACCAACATAAATACAAAATGCATGTTTTAACACACCTGCTTTTCAAACCTGCTTTTTTGAGTTTTGAATTTGGCAAGATGACCACTTCAAAACTTAACCCATAAATGAAATCAATGCTGGAGTTTCAGAGGGCTATTCTTAGATATATATCACACATTTTCACATTTGGTCATAAACACACTGAACATTCTAACAGGGCTGTTGGCTAATGCCACTGTATGATTTGACTGAAGGGTGATGAGCACCACCTAGTGAGCAATAGTGAAATGACCCTTGAAGAAGACACAGTCATCCGGAGAGGCAGTCATCCAATCTCTTTTTTGAGGCAGACCTGGCAGAGAAGGCACACCATTCAATACAAAATCCATAAAATCAACATAACTGAGACATATAAAATATAACATGTTAAAATGCACAGGTTTGAAAACCTTGAACCTTGAGCTTGAAAACTCTCTACTCTTCATAGTTTGTTGACATTATGTTTGACACAGCTGGTGTCACCGGTGGCATCTGGCATTCATGGGCTCATTTATACACTTTTCTGATGGTAAGAGCATTGTTGAGCATTGTCATACAAGCCCTTCATGCTAAAAAAAGTAAGAGAAACTTCAGATGCGAATACAAAAATGGTCTTGTATGAGGCTCAGTGTCCTACATTTTGATGCTGAAGGGAATACAGGAGATCAGGCAAATTAAAGTCAGGTTTCCATCAACATGTATCACAAATTTTAACTGAATTTTCAGAAAATTGGAAAAAAAACAAAGAAAATGCAAATGTTTGCAGGTTTCCATCCATGACTGTTGTGTGAATATTAACTTTGTGTATTCTCTCTCCTGTAGTTTGTGCTTTTTCCGCCCTCTCTCTCTCTCTCTCTCTCTCTCTCTCTCTCTCTCTCTCTGTTAAGTCCATCACACACTTAAGACCTAACCTGTAACCCGCATAGTCTGTTGTGTGTGTTGATTTTTGAAGTTAGGATATGACATCTACTTCTCAGCATTGGTCCTATTCAAGGACATCTATACAACACTTTCAAATTGTACCTCTTCATTCAGTGTTATTTAAATGTGTCCTAATGTCTACTCAAAGGGACTAAAACACTGAATCATATTATCAGCACACATTACATCACACACAGTAAATACACATATAAACAGGGTGGGGTGTGTTTTCTCCAGTTTACTGGAGAATAGCAACAAATACATTTAATAGTTATTTTGCACAGCAACAGAGTACTTAAAATGTGTTTGTCTTGAGTTTAATATATTACTGTTTCCTATGTAAATAATTTGTAAACCACTAATTAGCACTTTGCACAACAACACTTGAAAATTATGTTTTATGCCTTTGACACTCTAGTGTCAAAGTTTCTCTCTACACTTTAGTTAAGAAAATTCATTTGAACACACCACACTTCAAGCTTGAAAACATTTTTTCAAGTTTCAAACTTGAAAGGTTTGCTCATTTTACAAACTGCATGTTTATAATAACTGCACATTAAGAATGCTCTGTAGTATGTGCTGTAAAACTTCAAACACTGACAAATCAGACATCTGTGAAGTTCTTCTCCACAGTCAATTCTACTCTAGTGATGAATCTCCCACATACCACAGAAATCCTTTAAAAAAAGAACACGACACCACAGACATTTGAAGAAAGATGTATGCTTCTCTTCAACACCTGTTATGTTAGTATTTGTAATTCATTTATACTTTGATGGAGGTATGGAGCTGTGGTAACCCTGTTTCTGTTCAAACCTTGTTATCAACAACTAACAACATTAGTTGTGTTGGAAATAGCATTCTCTATATTACTGCAATACTGATTCTTATTAAAAGTAGTAAGTAGTATTCGACAAACATGTGAAAATCTGCAGTATGCACCCAGATGTATACTACACTGGACAAAGAAAAGAAGAAGAAGCAGATGACCATAATGCATTGTGGGATGTAGTACGTATGAAAATGCTCAAGTGGCGAACTGAGAAATGTGTCCAGTGCAGTACACAGTATCACTGGCAGACTGCAGATTTTCAGATTTGTCAAATACTACATATTACTTTTGATCAGAATCAGTATGTCACCAGTATGTAGTATGTAGTATGCCATTTCCAACGCAGCCACTGGTTGTGTCCAAATAGTCCTTACTGAGTGAAATGACCCAGAAGTATTGGTCCACCTGGCTCTTCACGAAAACAAGAGATCAGCATGACAGACAGGATATGCAAGCACTATATATATAGTGCTTGACATTTAAATAGTTTAGTTTTAACTTCATCAAACATACTTCCGCTGCTGACAAATTGTGTGTACTTGTGTCATGTATTTTGTCTGGTCTAATATGTTATTCTGTTAATGTGAATTTTATAACTGTGACCTGCCAGGGGACTGCAGATTAAAATGAGCCTTTGGTTAACTCTGGTACAATGCATCAAATGGCAACATTTATGTTTAATATTGTACATGGTCCCTTACAAATAAAATAAAATTGAATTCTCTCTGCACCATGGTGTCTTCTCCTCAGTCCTTTTGAATTCTTCTTACCATCTTTCCTTGACCTCATGATGTTTTCCATGAAGGTCAAGGAAAAGTGATTAAGAAAAGGAGAGAGTAGGTCAGAATACTTCTGGGTCACTGACTTTTGTTTGATGACCTTTGACCCCTTTCCAGCCAGTGCTGTAAATCTGTCTTGTTTTCACAATTCTGTTCAAACGCAACTAAATAACAAACCAATTACATTTAAAAGGGCACTTCATTATTTGTATATGTGTGAATTAACTGCAGGGTTGACAACTGACACAAACTGACAAACTTACAAACTGAAATGTGTTCAGTGTTCCATTGTTTCAAAATGGGAACATATCTTAGATTACACAGCAGTAATGTGTGCTATTATAAAACACAGGTTTCCTTCATGATTACATAGACCTGCCAAATGATCACATTTTACACACTTCTGCACATACTTTTGATTCACATCTTTGCAATATCCATAATTGGCTAGTATGACTCCATTGCACTTTAGTAAATATTTGCAATAGGATGACAAAGCCTGTATGTAAATACTATAATGCACTCAGAGGTCTTCAGAGGTGGCAAACATTCACAGAGTCTTACCTCCAGTAGAAGTACATATACTTTGTAAAAAAAGACTAGTAAAAGTAGAAGCACTGATTCAACTTCTTTACTGCAGTAAAAAGTGAAAAAGTACAGACTCTGAAATGTTCTCAGCATATTAATACAACATGAAGTGTATTAAACAATTCTAACTTCAAATAAAATTAAAAAAACAATATATTGAAAATAATGAACATTAATTTTACTTCAATGTGTAAATCGGTTTTTAATTTCAGCAACAGAACTCGAAACATTATCTTATTATCTATTTTCTGCGATCCAGTCTCCATTTACTGTCTGATTCATCTGGTTGCATCATTTACATCATTTACATCTTGTTGAAAAAGAACTCAGATAGCACTCATTTTATGTACTTTGTTTAATGCTATGTGCTGGTGTTCGCAACATTAAATCAAAATAAAGAAAATGAACAAAATTAGATTCATCGTGTCTTTTATGTAGTTTTCATCTTGTTTACATTAGCCATATGTGATATTCACTGATGGATTCAGCAAGGGATTGTCTTTTCTATGAGTTATTGTTCCATCCATTTAGGTTAAAATCAGTCTTGATGTTTTGAAGACACGCAATTATGAAATGATGTTGAAAATAATCAATACTTCCCCTCAAATGCATTAAAACAAAAGCTTGCCAAACAAAACAAGCCTGTTTTGAAAATGGAAGGAGAAGAAAGTAAAGATACACAGAGACTTGAGAGGTTGAAACTTGACTATTACAACTGAATTCTTCTATTGACTGATCTGATGGCAGGTGATGGATACGGTGGCAGCTTTCATCCCCATCAAATCATTTTTTTATGCCATCATGATGATGAAAACTGGTTGAGAGACAGTAGACTGTCTACAACTCTCTGATGTGTGTATGAATTACATATATGTAAGTTATACACTTATTGCAGTCGTGGTGTGATGGTTCCAGTACAAAATAATGGAGACGTGGGACGGTTCACCTTGCACAGTTCAAAGCACTGAACAACAACCAGGCTTATTTTAGCCCATTTTAAATGAAATGTGTTTAGATCTATGGTTCTATGTCTGATATGTGCAGCTGTACTGATCAGAGTCAGTACACAGTCTTTGAGCGGCAGATGTTCTCTGGCAGAGACAAACATCCAAAGCAGCCATTCTTGTCCTCCTTCTCATCAGCAGCTATTCCATTGCTGAGCTTGTGTGGTTCAACACCTTCATCCTCTGTTTGGCTGATCTCCTCCTCTTCTTCTTCATTATCACTTCTCTCATCTCTGGTCAGCTGTGACATGAGAAAGAGGGGTAGGAACGAAAAGGGAAAGGTGTAAAGACAGGAGACAGGTGGTGAAAAAAAGAGTTGCTGTTCAACACTGGACATTTCATTGACTTGGCCCACACTGTAAAGAGCTACACAAACACACTTTTTTATGTTAACTAAACTCAACATTTATTAGTCTCTATGCCAAAATTTGAATTTACACAAACACTTTGACTAACTAAACTCAAAGTCATGTGACTTAAAACTTAAACACTGTGCTGTAACTGATTGCCTCAGTTGTATTGAGTGCAACTAACTTAAACTGCTTGAGTAAATGTCTTCTTTAAAGCAGCCTTTCTATGGCTCTGAATATAATATACATATATATAATAATATATATAATTAAAAGGTATATATATTTGACATCTGACTTCTGCTAACTCATTCCGGTTCCGATTCCAGTGTGCACTGACAGAGGAGATCATTAGTTTCTTCAGTAGTTTATGAGTAGTTTACCAGAACAATATCGAACAGGTTTCTAGTTTAGAAAAATGGCATCATGGACAACACGAATGAATGACATACAAAATAGCAAAAGGCAGCACATAACTGATAAATTGTAGCAAGTTTGGTGGAAAAATATTGAATGGTTTTCCACTTCTGCTCCAGAAACAAAATGATGACAGACCCATGAACAGACAGACATGCTGACTGCTATAGCCCTCACATTACATGCCAGAGGGATAATAATAATAAAATATTTGGAGTGACTGATTCCCATCTCACTCAAAAGTGAAATGTAACTTTTTGAAAATGAAATAATAACTTTTGTTTGTTTTAAATAAATACTTTTTTCAGTTTATAAATCATCATATTGTGGTCAAGTATGCATCCAAATAATTCTTAATGATCCTGCAAAGTGTAAGATTTGATGTTAGTTGAGTATTGTTAACATCTTAATTAGAGCATTCACAATCACATGAGCTCATCAATGATTAACTGAACAGAATCAGTACAATCAACTTTATTTAGTCAAGTTACTTAAACAATAAATACCTTTGAATTAACTCATCAGGTTTTACAGTGAAGCAAAAAAGAACAAAAATGTCCGCCTGAAAACAGATTTGAAACTGGAGCTGCAGCATAGAACAATAAACCTGAGTTTGGAGTTTGGAGACTATGGAAACAGTGAAGCTGCTTTCTGTTTACTACGTACTTGTCAAAATCAAACCTGTTGCTCAATTTCAACATTGTCTCATATTACATTTTTTTAAAAAATGGATAAAAATCTATCCCTAAAACTTTCCCTAAAAAAGTAGCCTGATGGGATATTATTTGACACATTTGAAACAACTAATTTCACTGATGCAAAACAAGGTTACAAAACAAATGTGTCCAAGTTTAAAGGTAGAGTTGTCAGAACTTATACTATACTTACTTATACTTATACTTATACTTACTGTACTTCTGTAAATACAGACGGGGTAAAAATAGAAGTAATGATTCAAATTCTTTACTGCAGTAAAAGTGAAAAAGACCAGGCTCTGAAATATCCTCAATATACAAGTTAAATGAAGGCCTTTGAAACCCTTTCTACTGGCTGTTTATGTGCAAAGCAAAGTGAATATCATGCCTTAATCGACTTTAACTTCAAATTTAAAAAAAACCCTGATAATAATGAAGCTTCACTCCAATATGCAAATCTGTCTTCAATGTCAGTAGCAGAAGAAGCAGAAGTACAGAAACATCTGTATCAGTTTTAAACAGAGTGAACTTTTGAAACCTCTGCTTGGCTAATACAGTATTTCAAATACCTCAAAGAAATGAAACATATAGATATATCAGATAACATGAGGAGAAGAAGGCTGAGCAGACTTACGGTGCCAAACAGGAACTTTCTGATCATGCAGAGAATGAGGTAGGCCCAGAATATGTGTAGGCAGAGGAGGACCAGCAGCATCACATTGAAGAAGTAGTAGCCAAAGAAGGCAGGGTAGTGCTGAACTGGGTAAACCCAGGTACAGTGGATCAGCCTAAGGCACAGCGACAGTATAAATAATAAGCCAACATCTGGAACATTCTTAGTCTTGACCTGTTAATGAAGAAGTTAATGACCAGAGTTTAGGAATCCAGTATCAATATTCTTATTGTTTGCCCCAAACTAGAAGATAAATATGTCCATTTTGGGCCCGATTCGCCCCTTCCTGACAATCTGGTCCTGACCTGATGTTGAGTGCAATATATCTGATAAAATGAGGGTTTTACGTGAACCTCTTGAACTGTTAACTCACTCATTGTGAGGTTTACATAATTTTCAAAGATGTTTGATATTTAGGAGTGAAACTGCAACAGCCAGTGTGAGAGATGGTGATGGTGTTACAAAGCAACAGTAAACACTTGAACATTCTAAAAAACTACTGTTGAGAGATATTACGGGTTCTGTATGTAACATTTGCTTGTGTACTTGTGTGAAGTTCATGTTGGAGTCTATGCTGTGCTGAGAGGCTCACTTCTGTTGACATTAGCTGACTGCATTTCTAAGGTAAAGGTATCTTGCACACTGTTTCTGCTACTGCTGTAGAGGAGCAGAAGATAGGTACTGAAGAACTTGAAAGCACGCATAAGGATTTTTGCAGAAAAAGTCCACTTAGAAATCAGTGTATTGTGGCTGTTATCCTGGATTTAGGCAACTGAGACCATCATTATTTTTGAAATGGAGTTGGCTAATGTCAACAAATGGCCAGACATTTCACGTTTCATTTGCTTTTATTTAATTTTTTTTACTGTAAAGCATCACTATGACAAACCCAGTATAAAACCAACAAAAAGCTATTTACTTCTTTATATAGACACATTTAATAAATGTAAGGTGGCTGATGACAATGATGATAAATATGAGCATACAGTGCACACACTTTCATACAATCTCATGCATCAGCTTACCAAAATGGGAAGATGATGAGTCGAGTTACCATAAATACAATGGCAAACAGAACAAAAAGAGTTTTGCAGGTTGTCTCCCATTTGGCATAGTTGAATAATTTGGCAGACTGAAACAACAGGAAACACTGTCAGTGTTAAAACCAACACAGACAACACAGCACACTAGAAACTGTGTTGCTTTAACATGCTCAGCAGAGTGAGCCAAGTGTGTGTGGCAAAACACCCAGGACTTTACAAATCGCTAGTGACCAACCTCTAGTAAGACATCAGAGGCATCATGGATGAGCATAACCAGTGTCCCAATACGAATGTAGTTGACACACCAAGAAAATGACAAGAGGACCAGCGTGGCCAAGTGGTGAATGATTTGCTCCTTAAAGTCCTGAAGGAAGAACACAATCATTGTATGTCAGAGAACTTTTCTTCTTTCTGAAAATACTCCAAAACCCCTGCATGCACCATCTACAATGTTTATTACACCACACACTATCAAAAAATAAAAATCCCACAGTCAGTTTTCTGGTCTTACAGCCAGAGGTTGGAAGTAACAGAGTACAAAAGACTGTACTTAAAATGTGTTCTACTTTTAATATGAAAATATGAATACTTCAGAAACAACCATTTGGAGGCATATATGAGGATATATACATCAAGAGCACAGGAGGGTGAAGCTGAAGTTGTGGGTTTAAGTATTGATACTAACCTTTCTTTTGACATCAAAGGCAACACTGAAGAGAAGAGAGCCATAAAAGCTCATCTCCAAGATATAATACCAGTACTGAGACTCGAGCATGGACTGCAGACAGAGACAGAGTCAGAGTGAGACATGGACGACTTGTAACATGATGCTACAGTAAATCTCAGTCACACATACAAAACCTGCAAACAAAGATGTGTCCCTGAAGGCCACGCTCTTTGTCTGAAAGCCTTCAGCTAGAAGGAGGAAACACGAGAAGAATCTGTTGTTCATTCCCATGTCATCTCCCACTAAGCTCCACTTTCAAAGAAGAGTGGAGGCTGATAATTATGCTGCAGGGTAGCATATAATATGATATGCAAAGAAATAGCCAGATTTATTTCCCGTCCTTCATGAAAACTAGAGCAAGGCTTTACGTTTCTAAAAGAGTTGTTGTTACATTTACATTCAAACTGATACAGGATTTTACTGGATATTCATGGGGGAGCTAGTTTAACATTTTGGACAAAACGCCTTTTTAACTTTGAAATGACACATAAATGTGATAAAAGTCCCTGGATACTGTGAGAAGAGTCTGAAGTGTCACTCTTAGGTGTCACTGTTACTGAGACTCATTTCTCCCCATACTTAAAGATTCAGTGTGTAAGATTTAGGGGATTTAGGAGGATCTGGTTGCAGAAATGGAATATAAAATAATTATATTTTCATTAGTTAAGTTCACATAAAAAAGCTTGTGCCTCCGTTACCTTAGAGAGTGTATGACCCATGACGTCACAGTTGGCCAAAGTCACCACTAAGTGGTAGCATAACAATAGAGTCCTCCATGTTATTCTATGGGACTAAAAACTTTAAGTTCACATCCAATACATTTTTCCCAAAGCTGATTTTGGACATTTTAGGTTGATTTCATCAGGTTGATTTGTGTTCAAATGATCATCTTTCTGATCACTTTGTTTATGTATTAGACATTTGATGTTATAAAAACAGGTGTAATGACCACTTGTGGTCCGAATCTGTCAGATGTGTGGCCGGGAATCAATCAGCCAGCCGACGCATGTGACATCCTACTGCACAGACTCTGGTTCCAAATTTCATCACACAGACAACATGGCAGCTCCCGTGACCACCGGGTTTTGTGTGAGGAAACAGAGCCACTGCGTAAATCTTTATATACAGCATTCAAAACACAAAGAAATACATCTAAAATGGAAATGGGCTGGTCTGGGACTGCATGGATAAACACCTGCTTAGTGTGTCAGCCTCATTTGATTGTTTCCTACTATATAGCTGTGCTGCTGTATGTTTTTCCACTCAGTTTGCCTGACAGGCGTGTTTTGGTGCGACAGTGACATCGATGCATACCCTCTATAGAGAGGCAAAGTCCCGCCCCTTCCAGTGTTCAACATGGGACCTTATTTTGGAAAAAATATGCTTGGCAGTCAATGCCGAGAAACAATAATTTTTCGATCTTGTTTGAATTATACCATCAACTACACATATGATGTTTGTCAATTTAAAAGATAATTTTACAAGTCAAGTAAGTCATAGTTTACCATAGTTTTAGTATTACAAAGTAGGATTAGGGCCAAACTGAAGGTAAAAAATATGATATTTCGAGAATAAAGTCATAACATTTTGATAATAAAGTCATAATACTTTGAGAATAAAGTGATAATCTTATAATCATAATCTTACTTTCAAGATGCTCTTAAACTTTGAGCAGCTTGTGGAGAGAGGAAGTTAAGATGATGCCACTTCTGCGGCTTTTGTGTGTGTAAGAATTTCTAATTACATATTTTCACAGTCTGATACTTCAATTCTTCATTTCATCAATTTTACGACTGCAACTTTCTTGATTTGTAAAATTATTTTTTAAATTAATAAACGTCATATGTGTAATTGATGATGTAATTCAAACTCGATTATAACAAATTATATATCTTGTTATAAGGTGATGACAAGAAACTTTTCACATTTTCACTGATCCGTTTTTCTTTTTCCAACTTAGGAATACTTTTCTGTATGGACGGGGTGGGACTTTGCCTCTCTATTTTTTGCAGAGACAGCAGGTTGCCATGTTTCTACAGTAAGTCAAAATGGATTTCTTCACCTTTATTCTGTTGTATGGTGGGTGGTATCCTGTTAAGGTACATTACATTATTACACTGAATCTTCAAGTGAAATTAATTGATTTAAATTAGGGGTGATATGAGCAAAAGATGTTTTCTGTAAAATACAGTAATTACACTAACAAACAGGCAGTTTAAAACAAATGTTGGCTGAGTAGCACAATTTCTCTAAATCTAAGATTGTGAGGTCAACCAGTCCTAATTTAAAGGTTTCATAATCATTAAAACTTTAATTCAGTGCAATTTATGATGATAGTCTGAGAATTACCTGCTTTGGAAAACCTGTCCATACTTCTTGAGTGTCATAAAACCATTCTTTCTGCAAAAACACAGACAAAACAAAAAACAAACATAAATTATTACCATTTTTAAGAGGCAAACGAGTAAGGCTTTGAAGTTGGTTGCGACAGTTTTCACAGAGAACTGACCTGCTGTTTGTATGAATAACAAGAACTACTCACATCATAAAGTGCTACTATTCCTCCAATGAACGCCGACAGATAGAAGACAAACCTCCAACTGTAAACACCATGTAGATATATACTGATTATTATCACTCACACCTCTCACACACGCACATATGCACATCCATAAAGAGAGCTGTTACCTGGCTTCTCTAAACTTCTTCAGGACTCCGGGTCGGTCCTGACTGCGTCTTTTCCTGAACCAGCGTTCAACTTGTCTTACTGACAAACTGCTTTTCTTCATCAGTCCATCAATGTCTGCCTACACAGGAGCAAAAGCAGAAGGAAAGGAAAGGATTCATTTCACTTCAAATTTGACTTATTGACTGACTGATTTGATTAAGACTGGCTTTAACAGCCAAAGAGGCAGGTTGTTAACCGATATGTCATAAGTGATGATGATGAATGATGATGAATCTATGCAATGTTCGCATAATAGTAGTGGATGGAAACACGCAGGAATTCAAAATTTTCTTTTGCCTTTTTGCAAAAAATTCTGTTAAAATTTGCAATACATTTGGATGGAAACCTGACAAATGTGTTGGTAAACAGACCATTCAAACTTCACCCCTCCTCTCCGCTCAACGACAGAAGTAGTTAGAATGACAGCAGTTACATTCTAAAGCACAAATAAATATGCCCACACCCTTGCACATCCCAGCATTCCTGCATTCTGAGTGAAGCACACTCGTCTTCTTATCTGCTTAACCGAGAGGTCTTGTAGCCCTCAATGTTGTCTGGCAGACAGACACACCCACACAGAGGTTAGAGTAGAGAGAAGAGACAGCCGTGTAATTGGAGTTGCTATGTTTTAGAGATTCCCGCCCTCAGACCCTGTTGCTGTTATTGACAGACACACTCGCTGCCCAAACATCGACACTCAGAAACATCCACAACACAGCAAAACCAGAGGAAAATGAGAAAATACAGGCAGAGGAAGGGTCTCTGCAGGAAAATACACCATTGTTTGGGGATTTTTTGACCACGGTAGTCTGAAAGATGACTAGACAATGCCAACTTTGGTGTTCCACCATAACCACCTCCTACTAAGGTTTTACTACATAATAGGACCAGGTCCATGTCATCAATTTCCTACAGTTAAGGTGTCTGCACGTCAAAAATTGACATTACAGGGATAGCCTGGATCCTCTTACACTGCTTGCTTTGCAGTCAGAACAACTCAACAGCTCTGATCCTGCACGATTCATTTTTCCAGCATGGATCTGTTGACCCATACAAAGACCAGTGGTTAAATAGATTTAATTATTTATTTAAAGTTCCTAAACTAGGATCTAAGTGTACTCACTGTCAACAACCCACAAACCCACACAGGTGCTCACATGCTGGAAAATTCAATGGAGCAGGTGCATATCGGGTGGGGCAGGGTGACATTTGCATGTTGTGAACTATAGATCTGAAGATGAAGTTATGAGCTCATATAGTTTGTGTTTTTTTGGAGAAAAGGGACACCAGGGACAGATACATTATATGGACCAAAGTATTGGACCACACCTCTTAATCATTGCATTCAGGTGTTTCATTCGGTCCCGTTTATATTGTATGTTGTGTTTGTGTATAAAATAAAGAACCTAGCTATGCAGTCTGCCTTTACAAACATTTGTGAAAGAATGGATCGTTCTAAAGAGCTCACTGAATTCAATGGTATTGTCATAGGATGCCATTGCAAACAAGTCCGTTTGTGAAATGTCTTCCCTCCTAGATATACCATGATCAACTGTAAGTGGTATTATTACATTTAGGAACCACAGCAACTCATCTACAAAGTGACAGACTATGTAAAGTTACAGAATGGGGTTGTCAAGTGCTGAGGCACATAGTGCGTAAAAGCCACCAATGCTTTGCTGATCCAATAACTGCAGAGTTCCAAACCTCCTCTGGCATTGACATTGACACAAAAACTGTGCATCGGGAGCTTTATGGCATGGGTTTCCATGTACAGGCAGCCGCATGCAAGCCCTACATCACCAAGCACAATGCCTAGCATTGGATGGAGTGATGTAAAGCACACAGTCACTGGACACTGGAGCAGTGGAAATGTGTTCTATGGAGTGATGAATCACACCTCTCTATCTGTCAGTCTGACAGAGGAGTCTGGGTTTGGTGAATGCCAGGAGAACGTTACCTGCCTGACTGCACTGTGCCAACTGTAAAGTTTGGTGGAGGAGGTATAATAATAATTTCTGGGGTTGGCCCCCTTGGCTCCAGTGAAGGGAAATCATAATGCTTCAGCTTACCAAGACATTTTGGACAATTCTATGCTTACAACTTTGTGGGAACTGTTTGGGGAAGGCCCTTTTCTGTTCCAGCATGACTGTGCCACAGTCCACAAAGCAAGGTCCATAAAGGCATGGTTGGATGAGTTTGTGGAGGAACTTGACTGGCCCTGACCTCAACCTCATCCAACACCTTTTGGATGAATTAGAACAGAGATTGCGAGCCAGGCCCACTTGTCCAACATCAGTGTCTGACCTCACAAATGCTCTTCTGGATGAATGGGTAAAAATTCCCAGACACACTCCAAAATCCTGTAGAAAGCCTTCCCAGAAAAGTGAAAGATGTTATAACTGCAAAGAGGGGACCAGCTCCTTTAGGTGTGTATGTGTTTTTGCCCACATAGTGTATGTCTTCAAATGAAAACATTAACCTCATCAGCTTGGGAAAATGTCTTCTGTTAAGTGTTTAATTAACATCATCCTTTTTTTATATCAGTTGCATTTAGATGTTTTTTGATGTAATTTTTTTATTGAATAAAAATATTAGTAATATAATGTAAGACACACACTTCCTATCTCTTATCCTCTGTAACAAAATTCTAACAAACTATGATCAGATGACCTAAAATGAAGATGCAGGTTGTCAAACAACTGTCCTTTTCTTTAACACTGAGACATCTTGAAAGCCAGACTGCCTATAGTATAGTACACATATCCACACAAGCAGTCCAATTTCCAATGAATAGAGAAGTTAAGGTTGTGTGAGTAGTGATGAAGTGTGGAATTGATTGGCACTTGGTTTACCTGAGTGGGATTTCTACAATGAGTTGTGTAGAACAGCTCCAGGATGGGCTGATGCTCTGCCTTCACATGGACTCGCTGCTTGATCCCAGCAGTGACTGCGAGTGGTGTTGCAATCCACCTGGCACAACATTTGATTATTTACTGTACATTATGGGGTCCAGCATTTTGGTCACTGCAAATATAGAAACACATGCCCACACACACATACACACACCAGCATATCTAGGAAATACAAATATAACCCCCAATTAGAAAAAGTTGGGATGGTATTGAAAATGAAAATGAAAAAGAAAGCAGTGACATTAAAATATACTTTGACTTGTATTTCATTGTAGACAGTATGAACACAACGTATTCCATATTTTTTCTGGTCAACTTCATTTCATTCATAAATATACATCCATTCATCACATTCAGGCTGAAACACAATTTAGGACTAATAATGAGTTAAAATAATGAAATATGTGATTTGAAACAGGTGATGTGAACAGGTGATTGTAATCATGATTTGGTACTAAAGCAGCATCCAGGTCTAGTCCCTCAGGTCTAGGATCGACAGTTTGTCAACAAATATGAGAGAAAATTATTGTATATATATAAAATGTTTAAAAACAATGGGCCTGGTTCATGAAACATATTGTATGTACAAACAATTTAAGAACTGTTGTAGCATTCATCAGTACTTTTGTACTTCCTGTTTGTTCTTAGGTAAATATAAGTCAAAATGTCAGAGTGCTCTAGACCATTCCTAAGCCAACACAAACAAAAGCCAACTGCATTTTGTGGAGTGAAATACTAACAATTATGATGAAAAATCAATTCACTTAAATTTATTAATGTGATGATTAGTGTTTACACATTAAAGATGAATAATTAGACCCGTTTGCCTGTAGCACACACAGACATCCATTCATTATAACAGCAGACATGTGCTCAGTACTTCATAAATCGTAATTTTTACTCCGGCACCATCTCCAAATCCTGCTCCATAAAAATCTAAAAATGACTATGTCTATATAATATCTGTTCCCTTACCTTAATAAAAAATAAATAATTCCATTCAATCAATGTCTAAATAGCATGTGATTCACAGTATCACTCTGGTTGAGGGGAGCACATGCTATATCTCAGTGCTGCTGGAGATGGGAAGCTCATTGGTAAGTGTCCATTCACTGCTACAGTTTATGACAACACTTACAAACACAGATACATACAGTCCTATAACCACAGAACAACATGCATTCGCTCAGTGGTGGAACACATTGGTATACTAATACTACTCATGTCTGTAAGAATATGGCTGATAGCATTCCTTTATTATTATTTCCTCATTATTTTGGTAGAGTTCTTCCTTTTGCACATACATTATTTGCACTGGTAATCTTTTGCCATGCTTTTTGGACTGGTGACTCCGCAGCTCACACTCATACATACTTAAATATATACAGAGCTTATATGAACTTCATGAATTCATGAAACCCAAACTGTTGAACACCTTAAGACTTGTTTACATGAAGAATGAGACAAAACCTGAAACACTTCATCACTTAGTGTCTTCAGACCATCAACGACTTTTAAGTGTTGAGAAATGATAACATTACGAACTGGTAAATGTTTTACTGTTCCAACTTTTTCTTGAATGTGTTGCAGCCTGAATGTGATGAATGGATGTATATTTACAAATGAAATGGAGTTGACCAGAAAAAAAAAATGAAATATGTGTTCATACTGTCTACAATGAAATACAAGTCACATTACATTTTAATATCAATGCTTTCTTTGTGTGTCCCATCTTTATCTTATTTGCACTTTCTTCTCCTTACATTTTCAAAACAGGCTTGTTACTTTAGTTTTTCCATTTGAGGGGAATTATCCATTCTTTTTATTTTGCATCAACATCAAAACTGATTTCAACCTAAATGGATGAGACAATAACACATAGAAAAGACGATCCCTTGGTGGAGAATGTGTTACAACCCACCTCAACCCTGTCAGCCATTGTTTATTTAAGTGTATTAGAGTAGTGGTTTGAAACTTATTACCTGAGAAAGTACAATTTCATATAATATAAGTCATAGGATTTTATCTGCAATCGTATAACTAATAAAACAAATATTTTGGGTAGAAAATGCAGTTTCTTGCCTCAACATCTGTTTTGTCTCTACAGAATGTAGACGAGTCTTTTTACAGCCTCTGCATTCACCATGTGGGATCAAGGAGGAAATGGTCATATCACTCCAGATTGCTGGAAGTGGTGGTGCTACAACCCTCCCCACATTACAAATAGACCCAGTTTCCCCTATCACCTTACATGAGAGGAGGCGGTCAGCATGAGGTTTACCTTTCAAACAGATATCTGATGAGTAAGAAAGCGAAGGCATAGGGGACAGTCACGTAGAGATGTGAAGCTTTGGCGTAGACCAGACTCTCCCTGTCCTCCAAGTCAGTCCAAGTCAGGTTCACTGGCAGCCAAAGTCGGTCCCACCAGAACCACTTGTACAGTGTTTGAAACATCCTTTAGCCCTGACAGAGCTATTATGTCAGAGAAACAAAAGGTGGGGGAGTTATGGGACGAGAACAAACAAACCACGCTGTATGTGGGCAACATCAAGTAGAACTAGTCAACATACTTTCCTGAATCAAAGAGAAAATTATCTTATGTCCAAAAATGGAAGACAGAGAGGTGAGATTTCACAAAATGAGGTTAGAGATACATGCTAGCAGACTGCATGCTACGCTTACTGCAGTGTACATAAAGGACTATTTCCAAAACAAATATTGACCCAGTGATCCCTCCCTTATTCTCAACATCTCCTCCACACCTAGTTTAACAGCCCTCTGCTCTGCACACACACAGCAACTGTCAATGACGACCTGGGCTGCATCCTAGCAACACGTCAGAGTACAAAGCATTCAGTAATGGAGTGTGTTTGTGTGTGTGATTGTATGTCTATCTTTTTGACAACCACTTTGAATTTGGAACCACTGTGGTGAAGAGCTGACCTATAAATGTGATCTCATTGTCACAGGGAGCTTCAAAGGCCTGTGTGAGGGTTCAGCCTCGATTTTAGAGTCAAGTTTACTCATCAGAACAACACATTCAGAGCACTGTGAACTGTACGTATTAGATAATGTTTCCCCATGTTTGACTGGTAAATGTATCTTTTTGTCAAGTTTTCAACTAAATCAACAGGTTGCCGTCTTACAACAGAGTGTCATAACAGTACAGGTTGACATCAAGACTTTTGTATGTAAAATTAAGTTTGAAAGCCAGATTTTCTTATTTTGAGAAAAGTGTCTACAACTGATGGCTTATCAGTATCATAATCCGAAGTGGGAAGTAACAAATAAGTAAGTACAAATACTTCATTACTGTACTTCAGTAGCGTTGTCAGGTAACTGTACCTTACTTGCGTATTTATTTTTACAACTTTTTGCATTTTAGCACAAATATCTGTACTTTCTACTCCTTACATTTTCAAAACAGACTTATTACTTTAGTTTTAATGCATGTGAGATGAAATGAGAAGAAAATTACATAAAACACAAAAACGAGAGGAAAATGATGTAAAAGATGAAATCACACATATGTATTAAATCAAAATAAATAATTGTGAATTGAAACGAGTTCTTACTCAACAAGACAAAAGCGTCATGAAAGGGAGACTATCAGCGAAACTGCATCATAATGTTTCAAGTCCTGTTGCTGACATTGAAAACGGATTTGCACATTAGAGTGAAAGTAAAGTTGATTTTCATTATTTTCAGTCTATTGATTTTCTTTTAATTTGAAGTTAGAAGGATTTGAGATGTGAAGTTCAGTTCACTTTACACACAAACAGTAAAGAAGTTGGATCATACTTTTACCACAGTCTGGTTTTACACAAGTATGTGTACTTCTACTGGAGTAAAGAAAGTGTGGACTTTTGCCTCTTCTGATAGTGATATAAATGTCTGTTATCCAGTCATTGCTATTATTTTCTGGCAACAGAGCTCGCATTAGTTTTATTTGGCACAGGGACAAGTGTAAATCTAGCTGCTGCTCAGTCTTTTAAAAACTGAAAGGCTCATTATAGTTCAAATATGACAGGAAAACAACAAGATCCATACAGTATACAGTATCAATCCATTACCAATACTTCACTTGGAAGAACAATTACTCTCATGTTTTTGTTTGTTTTTGCATCCTATTGTTATATTCTGTATTATTTATTTTTTGGTTGTTTGCTTTTGTTTGGATTTTCTTTTCTTTTTTAACATTCCCATTTGTACATCTCTGTGTGCTGTTGTCAACAGCCACAAACAGCTTTGCCCACATCAGCAGACTCCTGTCATTTCACCTTATTTACACAACAACACCCCCAACTGACTATCCCAACTCACCACTGAGTGCACTAAACAATCAGTGACTCAGTGGATATGTCAAAATGTGCTCCAGATACAACAGAAAGAATGGTTTTACATGCCAGAGGAAGACTATTTATCAATGTTGTTGTTCAGACCTA
This sequence comes from Coranthus polyacanthus, assembly GCA_037367275.1. Classification (NCBI taxonomy): domain Eukaryota; kingdom Metazoa; phylum Chordata; class Actinopteri; order Kurtiformes; family Apogonidae; genus Coranthus; species Coranthus polyacanthus. The sequence goes on from JAPQRN010000018.1 coordinate 3,656,653, forward strand.
AAAAGAAAACTAAACATCTTGGTGTAGTCATCAGAGAGCTAGAGTCCACACTTTCTTTACTCCAGTCCAGGCTCTGAAATGTCCTCAAAGTATAAAAGTTGTCAGTCAGCCTTTGAAGGACATTTCTAGCAGCTGTTTGTGTGTAAAGTGAACTGAACCTCACGTCTCAAATCAACTTCAAATGAAAAGAAAATCAATAGACTGAAAATAATGAAAATCAACTTTACTTTCAATCTGTGTAAATCAGTTTTCAATGTCAGCAACAGAACTAGAAACATTAGGACACCTCCCTCTCATGTCTGTGTCATCTTGTTACATCTTTTACGTTGTTTATAGTATAGATAGTACCAATAGTACTAATGTACTGAACTAATAATATCTTTTAAAAAATGAATTTCAAGTCAGTATGATTCATATCAGAATGCATAAAATAAACACTGTCAGAATTGAATGACTGAAGACATCCATTTTGGTTGGTTATTACATAATTACATTGTCAGTTAAAAAAGAACACCTGCTTTTTGTAAGAACCAGCAATATGTAATTTATTTTAAAAATGTTGGAAATGCTATTACATATTGCATTCAGGTTGTTTATTACAAAATGTGGAAGTTATTACATAATGAAGTGAAAATGTATTAAAGTTTGTCAAGTTATTGCATAATGTGTTACATGTGTCTTTTACATCATTTTTGTTTTGTGACTTTTAAGTAATTTTCGTCTTGTTACATTTGTCATGTGTGATATTTACTGATGGAATCACAAAGGAATTGTCTTTATCATGTGTTACTGTTCCTGGTCTTGTTGTGAAGACACACAGTGATGCAAAATAAATGTAAGGAGTACAGATCTTTGTGTTAAAATGTAGGGAGTAAAAGGAAAAAGTTGTCAAAAAAAGAAATACTCAAGTAAAGAACAGATACCTGAAAACTCTACTGAAATACAGTCATGACACATCACACAATCTTTCTCTGAGAACAGGGACTTCATTCATCCCAAATGAGCTGTGACAAAGCTCTTGGATCCTGAGAGTAAACCTGACTAACTGTAGGATCTCCTCGGCTCAAACAAACCTCAAACCTCCACCTCCAGCAACAGAAAAAATCATACCCACCTACAGTTACACTCAAACTAAAGTCACTCACATTTAAGCTCCAAAGACACAGAGGGCTTACCGATCTCACTCCAAGGGCAAAGGAGAGTACAGGCTTCCCTTTCCACTGTCAGCACACACACACACAGAGCAGGTCCGGGACGTTCTTTCCACACCAGCTGACTGCTGTGTTTGCTGTGGGAAATGAACACGAATGATAAAATCCTCTATTCTGCCGCTCCAACTGACAGACAGCCACTCTTTCTCTTTGTTTGACATTCTTTAGGGTCACACCCAGCCCAGTCCCAATTACCTGGGAAGGTTTTTTTTCCTCCCCTCCAGGAAGTAAGGGTAAGCTGGTGGACTGCCACAACACACACACAAGCGTTTTCCCCCCTCCCTATGCCTGAGGGATCTCATAACCTTGTTTGCACTGTGTTCCTGATAAAGTACAATGGATGTTTTACCACAAAACGTTTCAGAGACAGGACAGGAAATATTTAGTTGACTTTGTAAGAATGTCAATTTGTGGGCTTTTGCAGAAAACAAAATTACAGGTATGTACATTAGCACATTAAATACAGAAGTGGGAAATAAGTACAAATGCTTTGTTACTGTACTTCAGTAGAGTTTTCAGGTAGATGTGTGTAACTGTAACTCTAACATTTGTATGTGCTTTGTAGACACGTGGACATAACTAAGAACAAATACTTCATGACTGTACTGAAGAGTTTTCAGGTATCTGTACTTTACTTGAGTATTCATTTGTCTGACAACTTTTTTCCTTTTACTTCTTACATTTGAACAAAAATATCTGTACTTTCTACTTACATTGTTGAAACAAGCTTTTTACTAAGAGAAATGACTATTTTTATTTGGCATCATTCACTAAACAGCTGATATAAATGTGCTTCAAAGGCCTACTTTTTACTTTTATACTTTGAGTACATTTCAGAGGCTATACTTTAACCAGTCTTTTTTACATAAGTATCTGTGCTTTAACTTCTTGCCTTTCAGACATTATAAAACACTCAGCTGACATAGACAGCAACATGGACAGTAATGTGGTTTTAAATGTTTCAATTGCAATTTTCACAGCAGTGAGCGCATATATTTTCTTGAGAAAAAATTCCCTTTTTTAGTTGTGGCTAATCATTTCAATGATCAGTCTACTCAGTCACATTTATTCTAATTCTTACTGACAGATTAGCAAAAAAAGTGCATACAAAATGGTAGAAATGCTGTCTAACGTGGATTTACAGTCGGTTCTGTCCAGTGTGTGTGAGTGAATGGACGAGAGCCAAAGGGAAGTTTCATCAGTGTATGTGCACCAGTTGGACATCACGCTGTAATGTGACATCCCGGGGAGCTTCATAATATGTCTGCATTCTGGTGATGACACTCTGATGGGATGCTGGCAGCTTGTCATTTTACACCAAGATTGGTCTGGACACACAAAATTCCTCGGAAGACGGAACGGTCGGAACGGAGGAGAACGGAGGAGAACTCCATCTCCTCAGCATCACCCAGAGGCCCGTCCCCTTCCACCTGGTCCTCCACTTCGCTCTCCACATCCACGGAGTCCTGAGGAGCAGCAGCAGGGAGTTTGGCCGGTGCGGGATGTTCTGGATGTTGCTGGTGGAATTCTCGGATGATGGTCGGGTCTAAGATGGAACAGGTGGGGACCAAGGACCTCTCTTTGGGCCCATATCCCTCCCAATCCACCAGGTACTGGATCCCTCTCCCCCGACAGCAAGACCGAATCAGGCGGCGGACTGTGTAGGCCGGTTCTCCGTCGATGATGCGTGGTGGAGGGGGGGCTGGAGCCGGTGGGAACAGGGGGCTTTCCCGGAAAGGCTTGATCTTTGAGATGTGGAAGGTGAGATGAATTTTCATTGACGGGGAAGTTGGAGTTGGACTACTACCGGGTTGACGATCTTGACGATGGGGAATGGACCAAAGAACTGGGGTGCCAATTTCCGGGACTCCACATGGAGGGGCAGATCCCTGGCAGATAGCCAAACCTTCTGCCCCACCCGGTACTCAGGCCCCTCAGTCCACTGACGGTTGGCCGTAGTGGCGTTCCTGTCCGCCGCTTGGAGGAGTACCGCCCGAGCCCGGTCCCATGTCCGGCGACAGCGTCCCATGAAGGTCTCCACTGCCGGGCAGGTGGTCTCTTTCTCCATTGAGGGGAAGAGTGGTGGTTGGTACCCATGAGCGCATTGGAATGGCGACATGCTGGTGGCAGAACTGGATAGGGTGTTGTGAGCGTATTAAACCCACAAGAGTTGGGATGACCAGGTTGTGGGGTTTTTGGAGGCCATGCAGTGGAGGGTAGTCTCCATTACCTGGTTGACCCTTTCCGTCTGTCCGTTGGACTGCGGATGGAAACCAGATGATAGGCTCACGGTGGCACCTAGGAGTCTACAGAACTCCCTCCAGAAGATGGAAACAAACTGGGGTCCCCATGGCATGGAGCCGGAAAACATGGCGAAGGACAAGGGATGCGGTTTCTCTGGCCGAAGGGAGCTTAGGGAGAGGAACGAAGTGAGCCATCTTACTAAAACGATCCACGATGGTGAGAACCACTGAATTTCCTTTAGACACAGGTAGTCCGGTGACGAAGTCTAGAGAGATGTGTGACCATGGTCTGTGGGGCACGGGGAGAGGAAGCAGGAGTCTGGCGGGGGCAGAGTGTGACGGCTTGTTCTGGCAACAAACAGGGCAAGCGTTTACAAAGTCCCGAATGTCGTCGGCTAAGGTGGCCCACCAGAACCTCCGCTGAACCACCTCCAGTGTCCGAGCGATACCAGGATGACAGGTGGGCGGTGAATCTTGGGCCCATTGAAGGATGTCAGAACGAATAGTGGGGACGACATGCAGTTGGTCGGGAGGACAGGTGCTGGGACCGGGCTGGTCCTCAGCCACTGCTCGGACCCGATCCTCAATCTCCCAAGTGAGAGCCGCGACCAGACAGGATTGAGGGAGTATGGTGGACTCCTCTTCAGGTTCTTCCTCCTCAGGAAAATGACGGGAGAGAGCATGTGGTTTCTGGTTCCGGGAGCCAGGTCGATAAGACAGGGAGAAATTGAACTGGGTAAGGAAGAGAGCCCATCTGGCCTGGCGAGAATTTAACCTCTTGGCAGTACGAAGATACTCCAGGTTGCGATGGTCGGTCCAGACAATGAAGGGCTGTTTGGCTCCTTCCAACAGATGATGCCACTCCTCCACAGCCAACTTCACCACCAGGAGTTCGCAGTTACCGATGTTGTAGTTTCGCTCCACCGGGGAGAGGCACCGGGAGAAAAAGGAACAGGGATGGAGTTTCTGATTGTCAGTGGACACCTGGGAAAGGATGGGCCCTACACCGACATTGAAAGCATCGACCTCCACCACGAATTGCCTCTCCCTGTCAGGTACCTGGAGGATGGGGGCAGAGGTGAACCGACGCTTCAGCTCCAAGAAGGCGGTGTCGGCGGTGGAAGACCAGCCGAACGGGACCTTGGAGGAAGTCAGGGCGGTGAGGGGAGCGGCCACCGTGCTGTATCCATGTATGAAGCAACGGTAAAAGTTGGCGAATCCCAGAAACCGCTGAAGTTGCTTCCGATTCTGTGGATCTGGCCAGGAGGCCACAGCAGAGACTTTTGCTGGGTCCATCTGGGTCGTCCCCTGTCCGACCCCAAGAACAAGAAGGTTGAGGAATGGAACTCACACTTCTCGGCCTTCACATAAAGGGAGTTCTCGAGGAGTCGCTGGAGGACCGTCTGCACGTGGTGGACGTGTTCTGTTGGAGAAAATGAGGATGTAGGCGAGGTAAACGAAGACGAAACGATTCAGCATGAGGGTGGCGATGGTGTGGTGCACATTAAGAAGAATCAGCCGAGTGTGGAACAAAGAGCGGCGAGGGTAGGAGGACTGACAGGTCCGACTCACCAGTAATTCTCTGTCTACTGGTGAGCCCTTCCTTTTTGCCGGACAGCGGGAGGCAAAGTGACCAGGTTGACCACAGTAAAGACAAAGTAGATTGGCCTGCTGACGGCAAGCTCTCTCCTCTGGGGTAAGCCTAGCCCAAGCGACCTGCATGGGTTTGGACCCCAGTGGGGGATTCTCTGTGGCTGGACTCGGAGTCTGTGGGATTCGATGGGGCCGTGGACCGGGCTCCCCCTGCCGGCGTTCCTTCCGCCGAAACTGGATGAAGTGGTCCAGTCTGGGTCCATGTTATGGCCAGATTGTTCTGACACGAACACAAGGCGAGGACCCAAAAGCGGGATACCAAGAATGAACTGACAGGGAGTTTATTAAACACACAGTTAAATAGAGGCAGGATACTCTCGGGATCCGCAGCTCCTCGTGTTGCGGAGATCGAGCTGCGCTGACAGCGGTGAGAGGCCTGGCGGAGTCAGCGAGATGGAGAACTGAGCACTGAGCCCAGTGCCGATGGACTGAGTCGGAGAGACCGGAGAATGTGGAAGTCCGAGACCTGCGGCAGAATGGGTCTTCGTCCTATAGAGAATTCATAAAACAAAAAACTAAAGAGGCAGAGAATAAATATAAAAATGAGTTAACCAATATTATAAGAGCTAGCAGAAAGGAATACTATCGTGAAATATTAAATAACAACAAAAATAATATTAAAGGAATAAATGATTTATTAAATAATATAATCAAAAATGGTTCCAGACAATGTTACCCTCAGTATTTTATAGATAACAACATTAAAAAAGATAATATGGATGAGATGAGGGGAAAGATTTAGATCAAACCTGGCAGAAAATTTAGAGTGACCAATTAACCTTAAACACTAAAATCATACCCAATATACATACATTTGGACATGTAGTTTTTTTTTCTTTTTTGAAAGACCAGACCCCTGAGTGTTCTGGCCCCTAGGTAAATATTGTTGCTGAGGCCTGGTGTAAACAGTATTTGTGGTGTGTGTCCTTCCAGGTTCTGCTTTCAGTCACCTGGTTCGTTGGTGCAGTTTAACCTTATGGTTAAGGTGCATGTTTTTGGACTGTGGGAGGAAGCCGGAGTACCCGGAGAGAACCCACGCAGACACGAGGAGAACATGCAAACTCCACACAGAGAGGCCCCAGCCGGCCGGTGTTGGGTTCGAACCCAGGACCTCCTTGCTGTGCCGTGCCGTGCCGCCCTCATCTCAGGATTGGAATGATAATCTTATAGACAGAAATCAAAGCTCAATGTTCCTCACAGCAGTGGAAGAAAAAGAAATACTTGATATTGTAAATAATTGTACATATAAAACATCTACTGATTGTAATAGTATTGATATGAAAATTGTGAAAAGGGTCATTGAGGGAATTTCAAAACCACTAACTTTCATCTGTAACTTTTCATTCCAAACCGGTTTCTAAAAGTTTCTAAACAAAATGAAAATAGCTAAGGTTGTGCCGCTGTAGAAATCTGGGGATAGACACCACTTCACAAATTACAGACCGGTTTCTTTATTACCACAATTCTCAAAAATTCTAGAAAACATATTCAACAGATTAGACAAATTTCTGGATAAACATAAATTACTCTCTGACAGCCAGTACGGTTTCAGATCAAACAGTTCAACATCACTGACATTAATGGAATCAATTGAGGAAATCACTATAGATCATAAATGGTATGCAATTGGAATATTCATCGACCTCAAGAACGCTTTTGACACAATCAATCATGATAATGATTCATATTAATCAATAAACTGGAATGGTATGGGATCAGGGGGATCAAGAGTTATTTAAGGGTCATGAGACATTTTGTGAAGTTGGGAGATTACATTTCCTCATGCTTTTCATTCTTTATATAAATGACATCTGTAAAGTCTTCAAGTTATTAAAATTAGTTTTATTTGCTGATGACACAAATATTTTTTGTTCGGGGGGAATTTGCAGGAACTTCTGGGGATGATTACTGCAGAGCTGTGTAAATTAAAGATGTGGTTTGACAGAAACAAATTATCATTAAATCTAAACAAAACTAAACTCATGTTATTCAGGAATTGTAGAAGGAATACTCAAGTACTAATACAGGTAGATGGGGTTGACATTGTAAGGGTACATGAAAATAAATTTCTTGGTGTAATTGTGGACGATAAAATAACATGGAAATCTCACATAAAACATGTACAAAATAAACTGTCACAGAGCATCTCAGTATTAAGTAAGGCAAAACACTTTCTGGATAAGGATAATTCATAATACTGGTTACAGAGAACACACAAATACTTTATTCTTAAAATCAAACACACTGAAACTCACAGATTTGGTTCATTTTCAAACAGCACAAATTATGTGCAGAGCAACAAACAACTTACTCCCAGGAAACATTCAAAAAAAAAATTCAGAGAGAGGGGGGATATAATTTGAGGGGGGAAATGAATTTCAAACATCTTTGTGCTCGCACAACTTTAAAAACATATTGCATTTCAATATGTGGAGTGAAACTGTGGAACAGACTGACAGGGGAGCTGAAGCAATGTCCTAGCATGCCCATGTTCAAACAGCGGTATGAACATATGGTATTCACTAGGTACAGGGAAGAAGGGTGGGACGAACAATACCGCTCTCACATATTGCTGCTACTTTTGCTTGTTACTATACTTATTTTCTATTGTTGGCACAGGCAAATACTGTTTAATTGCTGTGTTTAGGAGCATGTGTGTGTGTGTGTGTGTGTGTATAAATATGCACAGGTAGTAAATAGGACAATTATTAATTGGAGAAGGGGTAGGATTAAATAAGCTAATGCTTCTTCCTACTCCTTTTCAAACATGTTAAGTTGTTTTGTTAAGTTATTGTTATTTCTATTTTACTTCTTTTTTCCTTTCTGTTTTACACTACTCTTACATGTTTGAAATAAAGCCTTCATTCATTCATTCAGTGTGTATGTGTACTAACAGAGCAAACAGTGCTACTAGTCAGTGTCAAGCTTAATCAATAGAGGCCTTTGATGATACTCCATACTAATGATTAACATGACAGCTGAGCATGACAGCAATCATAATACACGATTATCTCATACATACAGTAAAAATACAAAACAGAAAAGAAACCCAACAAAACATCCAAGAGCAAGCCCACTTAAGAGTACTAAGAGTTTTCAGGTATCTGTACTCATCTTGGGTATTTACTTTTTCTGACATTTTTTTTCCTTTTACTCCCTACATTTTAACATAAATATCTGTACTTCCTACTTCTTACATTTTCAAAACAGGCCTGTTACATTAGTTTTAATGCAGTTGAGGAGAATCATCTATTTTTTTACTTTGTGTCACTGTGCAAAAACACACCTGAGTCTCCGATTTCATGATTTAATGCTTAATTTGTTCATTTTGTTTGTGCTGTGAAATGTTGCATACACTGGCTTTCCACAACTTTATACCAAAATGAAGAAAACGAGTACAATCAGTCTTCGTTCAACAAGACAAAAACAGTATGCAATTGTGGGTTGTGACTGTGGCCATATTTGGATTAGAAAGCCCACACAGCAGACACAGATGACACTCACCCACCTGTCACTCAAGGAGATTGTACAGTTGTCATGAACAGTAATTAACTATAAAGACCAAAACTGTTTTCTGTACCAGGCTGGAAATATGTGTATTTCTGCTGTACAATTGGACATTTTAACATGGGGGTCTATGACTGGCTTTTGGAGCCTCTAGTGGACAATCAAGTAACTGCGGGTTTTGGCACTTTCATACTGATCCCTCAGTCCCGGAGATTGCCACTGGATTCATACACTTCACTTTTGAGATGTAAATCACTACAGCAGCTGAACCAAACTACACACAGTGGTTCTCATTATTTACTGGAGGCAGATGTCAGAGTTGTCTCAACTTGTTCTAACAGTTTTAACAGAGAGGAAGGGTTGTATGGGAAGAGTTTCTTCATGTGCAGCCTGCACAGCAGCGCTCTGAGCTTGGACAGACACAGGACAGCTCTGTGTGTGGGCTGAGTGGATAACAGACTGTGTGTGTGTTCTGTTTGTGCTGCTGCCACTGCTGAGCCTTCTGCTCCTTTTTCAGGTTCACTCGGTCCTGTACAATCTGATGACCCACAATCATTCTGTCCACTTGTGTCCTGTTCCACATCCGAGTTCATAAATGCACTCTGACACATAGCCCTCCTGGCTTTCAGTAAATCTTCTGAAACATCCATGCTCTCTGGATCAGACTCACCAGAACTGGCGTACTCTACGAGGCGCAGACCAGGGGTCGGACTGGCTCCTTCCACTGGCAACACAGCAGCTGTGGGTTGGAAACAAGAGCTGGATTCAGGGAGATCTGACCCACAAGAGGCAAGAAGTGGCTGCTGCGGTGGACAATGGCAATCTGACATGCGCAGGCATGCCAAGGTGAAGCCCTGCAGGTCCGTCCTGAGGTACTTCAGGTACCACACAAAGTACTTCAGGAAGCATGTCTCAGTGGAGATCAGGAAGTCGAGGAGGACGCTGTGGTCAAAGGACACGCTCTGGAGCAGAAGCAGGAAGATGCAGTGAGGGTTGCAGCCTGTGGCACAGGCTGCTTCCAGCACCAACGAACCAGGTGACTGAAAGCAGAACCTGGAAGGACACACATCACAAATACTGTGTACACCAGGCCTCAGCAACAATATTTACCTAGGGGCCAGAACACTCAGGGGTCTGGTCTTTCAAAAAAGAAAAAAAAACTACATGCCAAAATGTATGTATATTGGGTATAATTTTAGTATTTAATCCAAACTCATCAGGGGTGAAAAATGTGACAATGATGCAATTCCCTCAGCTTTAAAATATAGATTTACACTCACTTTTTACTTTTTTATGAGAATAGGGAAAATCTCACCCTAGAATTAATATAATCTTACAGCTACATGTAATGTAATGTAATTTATTTCATAGAAATGTTTGACTATTAAACCCACCTAACTGAATTTATGTGGTCTGAATCCCAGAACTTGAAACATTTCAGTGAAGTAAATTGGTATTTAAATTGCAAACATATAAAGTATGCAGTAGTGATAAAAATTCAAAATGTGGTAGTGAGTTGCTGCACATATTAAGAATAGTCTATCATGTGACAAAAACAAGAACTCTAAGTTCCATCAGATTCACCTAGTATCACATCACAATCTGTTCATGCAGTTGTCTCAAGTACTATAGACCTACAATTAGTGACAGGTTTTTAGTCAGAGATACCTGGTTCAGGTTCAGTGTAGAATTCAGTGGACATTGGAATATGATTTCTTGATTTCATATGACTTGCCACATGAGGTCCACAGTGTGATATGTGTGCACATGTTGTACCTGCGGTGGAGGAATATGGAGAGCAGAGCCTTCGCTGCCTCCATCATGTCGTCATCCTGTTCTCCAAACAGCAGACTGAGCCAGCAGCAGCGGTGAGTCACCTCCATCAGTTGGACACTGCACTGCCTCAGAAAGCCCCAGAGAGTTTGCAGATACCCAGAATCATCTGTGGCACCATGCACTCCTGTATGCACACACAGAGGGACAATACATAAGACAACAGAGTGGTCATAGAGGGGCCACAAAGCCTGGACCGATTCTCAAAAGCACTGCATGGACTTGTGGTAGATGGTGGTTAATTAAACCTGACCACTAGATACTAATGTTCTAATCAATCTTGAGCCACTCCAGTTAAAAAGTAAACTCTCTGATGCATATGGTTGTATTTATACTGAGGTTTTGTAAAATGAGCTTACAGTATCACAATATACTGAATCACTGCTGTACTGATATGTATTGTCTCACAATTCTTTGCCAAAACACAGCCCTGTTCATTATTAATCACAAGTGTGATATCCATACAGCAGTAAACACTGCACACTGAGATGGATATTTTTCTTAATGGATATGTTTCCTCTTGACCCCTTTTCCCCACGACCTTCACTTTACAAAATATCTCTTTACACATGAAAACGCAAAAATGATGACAAAACCACTACAAATGCTCACACACACCACAGTTTGTGTTGGACTTTAAACTGTGGACACTGTGGATCCGGCTGTATCCATTATGATCTGATCCACAGTGATTAAAACCTCTGTGTCTGCTACATCATGTAACAGTCATGAAGTTGAGCAGCAGCAACAAGTCAACTTATAAACTTAACATATCTTAAGTGTTGGTTTGGGTTTTTTGAAGTGTAGTCTTGGTAATATATAGATTTCTCCACAACACATGTATATATGTCCATCTCCCAAATGTGGCGGTGCTGACTGTGATCTATTGCAGGTCACATACAAACTATCCCTTTGTAATTTTAAGGCCAAATGTAAAGAAACCTATATATCCAACATACACTATACGGACAAAAGTGTTGGACCACCTACACATTACACCTGTGGGAGCTTTTATGTCATGTTTTTCTGAGTGTGTCTATAGGATTTTTTGCCAATTCATCCAGAAGAGCATTTGTGAGATGACACACTGATGCTGGATGAGAAGGCCTGGCTCGCAATCTCTGTTCAGGTGTTGGATAGGGTTGAGGTCAGGGCCAGTCAAGTTCTTCCACAAATTCATCCAAACATGCCTTTATGGACCTTGCTTTGTGGATTGCGGCAGTCATGCTGCAACTCTGCAGTTATTGAATCAGCAGAGCATTGGTGACTTTTACACATTATGCACCTCAGCACTTGACAACCCTATTCTGTAACTATATATGGTCTGCCACTTCATAGATGAGTTGCTGTGGTTCCTAAATGCAATAATACATAATCATGTTATATCTAGGAGGGAAGACATTTCACAAACTGACTTGTTTGCAATGGCATCCTATTACAATACCATCTAATTCAGTGAGCTCTTTAGAACGATCCATTCTTTCAGAAATGTTTGTAAAGGCAGACTTCATGGCTAGGTTCTTGATTTTATACACAAACACAACATACAATATTAACGGGACTGAATGAAACACCTGAATACAATGATTAAGAGGTGTGGTCCAACACTTTTGTTCATATAGTGTATCTGCCATGGTTGTTGTTTCAGACAGACATATACAGGTGCATGTTCATTAAACAAAGCAGCAATAGACTGAATAGATGTGTGAAGTGAGGTGTGACACCATCGTTTCCTAAACTCTGTTTTCCACACAGACACACAAACTGGAGTTTTTAAACAATTTGACTTCGGAAGGTGTTTTAAAAAAATCTCTGTTTTAGTGACCTACAATGCTGTTAAATGTGGACAAGAGGCCCTAACGTAGAGAAAAATGTTCATTTTGCAAAATTTCAATATTAATGTGGACAGGACATTACTATGTGTGTTCAATACTCTCGTAGAAAAGAAGGTCCCAAAAGGATTTTTCCTGAGGGGCTGAGCTTCTGACTGAAGCATAAGCTAATTAGCCACAGGTTAGCTGTTATGTTTTCATCAATGGTGAAATGGCTGAACGCTGGCTGGAACCTTTGTAAAAGCTTCTATAAAAAGGAACCAAGAAGGGTTCTCCTATGACTGATGGTGTTCTCGCACCTGCTCCAGCACTGGTTTGGATCTGCAGCTCCATGGACTTGAGAAGAAGCAGGCTGAGCGCTCTGAGCATCACACTGTCTGCTTCCTGTCCGGCATCACCTCGGACCTGACTGATTCCTCCAAAGAAAGAGGCCGACTGTACCTGAATACACCCAAACCAATCAGCAGTTGCAACTTGTAACACACTGCGTGCCAGCGCGTTGAGATGTGAGCTGCACTGCTCAAACGTGGGCTCTTCTTCTGGAGCCCAGTCCTCTCCCAGCTTCCCCATCACAGCTCTCTTCAGAAGCAGCAACACTCGCTTTCTGGCAAAATACTGTGTCCTGGAGCAACAGACTGTTGTCAGGAGCACTGAGGTGTGAATGTAAATGAGCCGCTGACTCGTCAGGCACATTCCAGAGCCACATATGAAGCCGGAAACAGTCAAGACCTCCAGAAGGTCCAGGAGCAGGCACAATGTGTTTCCCCAGCAAGTGCTGCTCAAATCCACAGCACTCTGAGAATCATCTACTCGAACATCAGGGAGCAGCACTGAGCACAGAAAAGCCACGCTGGAGTCAAAAGCTGCCACAAGTTTTACTGTGAGCTCTGAGGAAACAAAAGACATACAATTAATTCACCACACAAAACAAAGAAGGAAAAATACACACAAAAATAACACATAATTTCCTCCAATAGAAGTAAAGCAGACTGTACTGATTCAACGTCTTTACTGCAGTAAAAATGTAAAAGTCCAAACTCTGAAATGAACTCCAAGTATAAAAGTCAAGTCGGCAAGGACAAAGTGCAAAGTGAACTCAACCTTACTATCAAACCAGAAACAATAGACTGAAAATGCTGAAAATTCAGCCGTTTTCCTAAAATAGATAAAATGAAAAAAATAAGCACTAAATCACAAAGTCAGAGATTACAGGTGTGTTTTCTCTTTTTTTTTTTTACATCTTTTATATTTTGTTTTGTTTCTTCTTTCATGTTTTCATCTTGTTACATTTGTTGTGTATGATATTCACTGATGGATTCACCAAGAGATCGTCTGTTCTGTGTTATTGTTTCATCCATTTAGGTTGAAATCAGTCTTGATGATGTGAAGATGCACAGGATGCAAAATAAAAATAATGGATAATTCACCTCAGATGCATTAAAACTAATGTAATGAGTCTGTTTTGAAAATATAAGGAGTAGAAAGTACAGATATTTGTGTTAAAATGTAGGGAGTAAAAGTTGTCAGAAAAATAAATACTTGAGTATTTATGAAGTACAGTAATGAAGTATTTGTACTTGTACTTGTACTTGTATTTGTGTTATTTCCAGCTCTGCAGTAGACCTGTGACTTTATTTTTACTTACACAGCTTCATCATCACAGGTTGATTGTTTTTTATAAAGTTGTCCCTTTGTATTTATGATGGTTTCATGAGCTGCCTCAGCTGTCATACAAAATTCTATGGAAAAATGGGAACAAGTGATGAACCTCACATATCAAACCAGTTGAACACATGTGGTTTATCAAGTATTACAATAAAACATTCTGTGATAGTAACTTGTATTGTGTGAGGGGATTCCATACATTTTTACAAACAAAATTTCAAAACTTTTCCATGACTTTTCAAGGGCCAATAATATAATTTCCATGACCATTTACAACCTTTAAGTACATGAACAGAAGTAATAAGCTATTTTCTAAAGAATGTAATAATACAGATCTAAAATGTATGCAAAATGCATTGTTTTTAGTCAAATAATGACAACAAGAAGCCATTCCTCCACCTAAACCCTCCACAAACCCTGAGGTTGATACAATTTTTTTAATTTCTCTTGAGTGTTTTTGTCTAAATCTGTGTGCGCTCTCACTTGTTTAGTGAATTTCATTACAAACTACATTTGAGGAAGCAAACTCATCAGGAATGAAAAATGTGAAGAAGATGCAAACCCCCTATAGTTCTCTATGTTGCATTAGAGTAAATTAACTATTTCAAGGTTTTGGATGGTTGGTCTGGCAATAAAGAAATAAAAATAAATAGTAATAAAAAATGGTTTAGTGAGTGATATTAGAAGAAGCTTTAACTGCAGTAGATGCAGTGCTTGGTTTTAATGCCAAATAGTAAAAACAGTCAGACTCCAGTCCAAAACCACCTGCTCTTACCTGGATGCTGTTCCTTCAGGAGCCTTTTTAAGATGTCACACAGCGACCACATGCAGACATCCAGATCAGCAGAGGGGGCCAGGCTGTGGAAAGCCTGCACACACTTGAGCTGCCACACAGGACTGAGCATCCCCTGACAGGACAAAACACAATCACTAGAGAGCAATTCAGTGTGTTGATCCATGAGGCAGCTCCTCAGCACAGCTCTGGACATTTCTTTAGTGCAGACCAGGTGAAAGACAGCGTTTGCCTCATCTGTATTCTGTGGTTTACTTCATGCAGGTTTACTTAAACGCACTACTTAGAATCTGAGCTCTTATTCAACAAGACAAAAGCTTGGCTGGAGTGAAGAGTGTGTGCTTTTGCCACAGTCTGTGACATCCAGCAGTAGGCTACTCACAGATGCGTGGAGCTCATACAGGACACAGACAGACACAGTCTTTGCAGACACATGACGGACGATCTGCTCCTCAGCCTGGAACTGCTGCAGCTGTCAAACAGTGGGGCTTTTCACTCATTGCAAAATGCAGTAGAAAACTATTAATCTTATCAACACGTGGATGTTTACTTTACTCACGAGCAGTGACATGAGGTCCATGTCGTGGAGCAGCGCCGTCACACAGAGCTCTGCGTACAGGCGGAGCTGTGGAGCTGCGCCGGAACACATCAGGATGGAGCTCATCTTCTCCACCAAAGTCACACTCACGCAGGTCAGCGCCACTGCGTCCTCATGGCAACACTCTGCGGGAAACGGCCTGCACATTCCTGAAAATATCACACGCGCCAAATCCGCAGCACGTGGGTCGGGACACGAGCCGACCAGAACACATCTGTACGCACGTACCAAGCAGTCAAAGCGCTCTTCCGCCGCGATGCGGAGCTCTGTACAGCTCAGCTCCACGCACGGCTC
>JAPQRN010000018.1:3672381-3708201 GCA_037367275.1 Coranthus polyacanthus
TATGTATATGTATATATGTGTATACATATGTATGTATATGTATATATGTGTATATATATGTATGTATATGTATATATGTATATGTATATGTATGTATATGTATATATGTATATGTATATATATGTATGTATATGTATGTATATATATGTATGTATATATGTATGTATATATATGTATGTATATATGTATATATGTATGTATATATATATATATGTATATATATATATGTATATATATGTATATATGTGTGCATATATGTATGTGTATATATATATATATATATATACGTGTATATAGGAGTCAATCAGGACATCAATCAGGACATTGACTTCTATCTGGTACCCTGGACATCAAAAATTTCTGCTGTACTGGTATACCAGGCATTGAAAATGAACACCAAGGGCTAATGGCCAAGTGGTAGTATGTTATGAAATGGTAAGTAAATAAAACATTTCTAATTCCTTGGTTAAGATTTCTAAATTGTTACTTAACAAGGACCATGTTTTCACATGTCACAAAATAAATAGGACAATTACTGAAGACAGACATTTGTCCCACTCTGATATGAATCAGTCACTGTAACACAAAGGTCAAACAGTCACATAGTCATTACACACGATTAAAATCTCTGCCCACACATCAACTATAGTGTTTTCCTCCTTTCACAACATACACTGTACTTTGTCCCATAGTTCAGTATGAGCTGACTGTCTAAGTGCCATAATCTTAGAGACTGGGTTGATTGAAACTGATCACTATTATTGGAAGCAGTCAGGCGCTTCTTGGTGCTGTTTTTGGTGCATTCTTTACTCCAGTAGAAGATACTTCTGTAAAAATGCTCTGCTATTAGTAGATGTACTGATTTGACTTCTTTACTCAAATAAAAGTACAAGCTCTGGAATGTACTCAAAGAGTAAAAGTAAAAAGTATTTCTACCGGTCCTCAAGTAAAGTACAGATACCTGAAAACTCTACTGGAGTGCAGTAACAAAGTACAATATTTGTACTTAGTTATTTTCCACCTATTTTGTTTAGACCTGTCCCCAAAATGTAAGTCAGTCATGTGTTTTTCAAGATCCTAAACCCAAATCTGTAACTCTGATGACCCTTTTGTCCCCTTCAGTATTCCAGCACCAGCCCAAAATATTCACGTGAATTTTAGAACATAAAGGGATGATGCCATGAAATGAACTAAGCACATTTTCCAGAGGAGGGGGCTTTTTCATTTGGAAGTCTCCACAAGATGACCACCCTCAGGTCACTTACTAATCTTTATACTGAAGATTGTCCAAATTACTCATTTCATAAAATACAGTGTGAAATTAAGAAATGGGTCATGTCTTAATTTCTAAAGATCATGGTCATTTCCACAGCTCTGCCGCATTCTGCTATTGTTATTAAGGATGACATGGCAGAAAGCAAAACATACTGTATCTAAAGTCATATGAAAAAAATAGGACACCCCATTAAATAGTTTGCTCTTTATTAAGAAATGTTCACATATCAATGTCCAATCTTATTTTCATTTATTTCTGGAAAAGAAAGTGACAACAAAAATTAACGTTGTTTTACTCATCGAACAAAACATATGAACAAAAATGTGTATTTTAATGGAGGAAAAAGTTAGGACACCCTACCCCCTAATAGCTAGTGTTGCCCCCTTTGGCTGAAATAACTTGAGTGAGACACTTCTTGTAGCCATCTACCAGTCTCTGACATCGATCTGAAGAAAGTTTGCCCCACTCCTCAACACAGAATTCTTTCCGCTGAGAGATGTTTAAAGGGTTTCTTGCATGCACAGCCCGTTTCAAGTCACCCCACAGCATCTCAGTGGGATTAACATCCGGGCTTTGACTTGGCCTCTCCACTTCTTAGTTTTTAGCCAGTCCTTGGTGGATTCGCTGGCATGCTTTGGGTCATTGTCATGTTGCAGGGTCCAGTTCCGCTTCAGCTTTAATTTTCTTACAGATGGTTTCACATGTTCCTCAAGCACCCTCTGATACACGGTAGAATTCATGGTGGATTCTATGATGGTGAGCCGGCCAAGTCCTGCTGCAGCAAAGCATCCCCAAACCATGACACTTCCACCTCCATGCTTCACAGTTAGTATGAGGTTCTTTTCTTGGAATGCTGACCTTTTTAAATCCCTTACCAGACTCATAAGCGGCCACAATCTTCTTTCTGAGGGCCTCAGGCAGCTCTTTCCAGATCTCACCATGGTGCTCACTCTCACTTCAACAGTCAAGGGCACACCAAACTTAATGTCTGAGGTTTAAATAGGGCAAGTCTCCTTCAAAATGCTGGGTAACAATGTTCTGATCATGTGCACCTGATGTGATACACCTGTGTGTGATTTTAACCATTTTAAGTGAGAAAATATGTGGGCGGTGTCCTAATTTATTCCTCACCAGAAATTGCATTCTTTTTAAGTTACATTTTACAGAAAGTTTTAAAAAGGCTTTTGTTAATTTTTAATTGTTTAGCTATATTACTTGGATACCTCAGTATTGTTAAAACTGGTATTAAATATCCATAATGTACAAATATGTTAAAAGATATAGGCTTTCATAGGGTGTCCTATTTTTTTTCACATGACTGTAGATGTGTGTGGTGCAGACAAAGGAGAAAAAAGATGTGTCTTGGACACATATTTTGATATTTAAGTTTCTCAGTAGTGCATCCACTAGAATTCTGTCTATATTTCATTACAGAATGCTTTGACAATCTCATTAGTGTAACTTCTCAACCACAACTACAGTCGAGCTGTCTGTCAGGAAACTAGAACCAATCAGATCCAGCCACGATTTTGCAGTTCTCTCAATTACTAACAATGACCTTGACCTTTAACCTTTTACTATCAAAGTCTAATCAAGACATCCTTGAGTCCAAGTGAAAGTTTGTGCCAAATTAGAAAAAACTCCCTCAGGTGTCCCTGAGACATGACGTTATAAGAATGGACAGACATGAGGTCACAGTGTCCTTGACCACAAAATCTTCCAATTTTGTGACAATCTCTCAAACCGTTCCTGAGATATTGTGTTGTGACTAACAGACACATCTTCTGTAGGATTGTACTGTTTTTTTATGGGGTTTTAATTTGAGGTATGTGCAATATGTGTCATGTGCCATGTGTTTTTACTATGGGTTTAGCAATATTATGTTTGTATTGTTATGACTGGCACGGCTGGTACTGTTTCTGCTTGCTCCAACAGTGGAGCACAGCACTTTGAGTCCAAGACACGTTTCACTACAGTGACAATAAAGTATATCGTATTGGATTTTATTCTTATAGAGATGAAAATGAGAATGTCAAACCGTCAGTCAAAGCCCACTCAGGAAGTTTTTGGCACTTTTCCATTGGCTTCAACCCGAGGTTGTCTCTTGAGAGTTAAGAAACGAGGGTAAGAGATGGGGATAACATTCAACATCTTTTTTTTTTGCTGACATGGTCTGTGCTCTTCAATTCCCCCACCAGGGTTTCTATATTCAACTCTTATGTATTGTCAGATGTAATGTGACACATTAGTATGTAGTTCCATTGTTTTGCCCTGTTGCAAAAGTACACTTCATTCAAGAGTGCAGACTATTTTCAGTTCCCATGGCTAATTCATTTACTGTATATTGTATCAACTGGTTTATATATAGACCTTCCTTTTGAGAAGATCCTTGTTATCCACTGAATAGCTCATATGCATGAAAGAAGACAGTTTCAATACAGTGTCGTAGAAGTTGCTCAACTTTTTTGTTCCAGTGGACCCAATTTAAACTTTTGCTCTGTCTTTCAACCACATACTGTAAAAACTCAGAACAACAGTGTGGTTATAACGGGAGAGGAAACAAATACAAACTCAAGTGGCAGATGCCTAAATCTGAATGGGCCTAAATCTCTAATGAGTTTATTCATTGGCTATTTATGGTTCCTTTTGTGCTGTAGTAGCTTATATGTAATTCTAGTTCAACCCTCATCTACCAACATATTTAACATACAAGGACTACAAATGGGTATCTCTGGGAACCCCAAGAATAAGTAACTGTATGAAACCACCATCACAATAAAATGTTAATTTTTTCATCTCAAAACATTTATATGTAATTCATGTCATCTGGAAAAAAAAAACTATTTTAGGAAAGTTGCAGTTAATTTGCATGTTGTGTAAAATAATATATCATCGACAGAGCACATAAAACCTGGCCCACACTAGAGGATTTTAAAATCTTAAAAAGCAGAAGATTGAACAAGTCTGAATGAGGAAATAGTGGGGGAGATGTTGTCATCGCACAAGTACCAGAGGTGACATATTTACTGTAAAAAGTAGTATGCTAGCCAAGTTGCAAGGACCTCGAATCCAAATTAAAGCCAGTGCGTAAGTATGTTAAAGTGTAATACAGCTGATGGCCACTAGATGCTGCTCCAAAAAGACTCCTGACTCCCATAGACTTACATTGAACTTCTCACTAAAAATACAAAGTCAGTCATTTTTTCCCATGAGTCATTCTGGTCAGTAAACTAATAATAATTACAAAATGAATAAATACAAATAAACAGAAATAGACATTTTGAAATAAACTTTGTACAATCTAGAGGGTGTTACTAATCTTAAATTGAATCAACCTAGTATGACTATCATGTATACTATGACTATGCTTTAAGTTACTTAGCATGTTAAACCATTCTTTCTGTAAATGTAATTTCAAAATCAGTTTCCCAAATAGTTTTCAAGGAAGTAATATTAGTATATTTCTGTAATAGCAGGGAATAATAAAGACTGACACAATAAGGAGGTTCCCTCTGCATTTTGGGGGACCAATTCAATTTTAAAGGTTGATTTCAACAAACTATGAATTTGCAGATACTGCCAATGTTGTTTATGCATCTTAAATTCAGCCATTAGGTCATTGAAGTATTTAAGATCCTGCCTAATGTAAAAGTCACCAAGCATTGCAATACCCTTCTATACCCACTCCTTCAAATAGAAGCATTATGTAAGCAAGGGTTGTACCTGCTAGAGGTCATGGTCAGGTAGAGGTCAAAGTTAAGCATTTTTGCAGTCTTCTTCAAAACTCCCTTAAGGCATGACAAAACAGGATGGGACTGAGCACTTGGGGATGGAAAGGCAGAGAGATAGGCCAACCAAGGGAACAGCAGGGTAACTGTGTGTTTCAGTGCTGAACCATGGAGGTGCCCGCTCTGGAGGCACACCATTGTGCAAGTGTCACAGGCAAAAGGTATAAATGGTACAGAAGTAAGGTAGGTATCCCTAGAGCTCCCTGATCTTCATTGATGAATCATTTGATTTTTTTTAAGGCTTAACCTATCTCGTTTACCATCCTAAATAAAAAGGCCACACAGCTGATTGAACCCGTGGAAATACTTCATTGGGACTGCCAGAGGAAGTGATTGCAATATATAATTGAATTTAGTGACCACC
This sequence comes from Coranthus polyacanthus, assembly GCA_037367275.1. NCBI lineage: Eukaryota > Metazoa > Chordata > Actinopteri > Kurtiformes > Apogonidae > Coranthus > Coranthus polyacanthus. The sequence continues at coordinate 3,677,810 of JAPQRN010000018.1, forward strand.
TTTATTTTAACATTAGCCTTTGATAGGTGAAGGGGTGCCTATCTTTCTATATCCAATTAAAATTTGTCAAGTAAGGGTTTTATGTAATCTGTGTATCACAGCTAAATATCAAAATTAAGTTCGGCTCGTGGGCTGTTTTTTCCATTTTGTAGTTTGGATTTGAGCATAAGGTTCAAGGTACGAAAAACAGTTATTCATTTTTTGGTATCAGATTATTATAAATAATGAAATAAACTGTTTTTTAAATTTTTATAAATACAGTCTGTGGTTGCTGTAAGGTTCAGTGTTAAGCAAAATTAAATTTCAACTGCAATATAAAAAAAATACCAAATTCTTCACTTTCCCTGATTTCTATTTGTAATGTTCTGGTCTTCACAACCAGGAGGCACCATATCATGTGCCATGGTGTCAAAATTTGACAGAGTTACTGTCAACTATCAAAATGAAGGCTATTATCTCAGATATGGAGCAACTAATGTTTTATCTGTTAGAGATAGATTTTTTTAGAGTAAGACTCCAATAAGATTTTACTGAGCCACCTGTTGTTTGTGTCAGAGAGAGGAACAGATAGAGAGAGGTGGCTGTGTGTCTAGAGAGAAACACTGTGTGCAGCAATCCAGAATCCACTCATGCTTCCCTGAACAGCAGATGAGAGCAGGGTAGCTATCCTAGATGCTTTGGGAGTCTCTCACAGAACAGGCCTGAACTTCCACACAATAGGGTGTATTGATTCCACAATGTATCCAAAAACAGTTCCACAGGAGCTATGTACTTCTACTAGCCTCTGAGAATTTCTCTGGAATAGGAGAACAGGTGATATGTCCTCTATGGGACTGCCTTCAAAGCATTGCATTTCTGAGACAGTCCCATGTGTGGAGGTTTGAGTGTTTGTGTGCGTGAATATATTGAATACGGTTTATACAGCATTAAAGAAAACTTAAAATAACCTTAAACACAGATAATGTGGCTATATTTATAATGCTTTAGTTAAAGTTAAAAATATTAAGACTAAAGTAAGACTGATCCATCTTTAATTTTCAAGATGAGTCACTGTATTGTAGGCGCAAGTAGGAAAAATAATCATTGATGACAGGATAAATATGATGTTAACTAACTCCATTACTATGCTAAAAACAGTTTCCATTGTTTACATCCATGATAAGAGCCATGGTCAGGTCAGATTTTCTGCAAAAATTCTTCCATGCCCCTCTCCTGCTCCTCTACAGCTACAACAGTGGGCAACACTAGCTACTGTATTTTTTTTTAGAAATGCAGTCAGCTTATTACAATTGAAGTTTGAAAAAGGTCTGCTAGTAAATGTAAACTATACCAATTTGAAATACTACTCCTTATGAGGATGACTAACCAAGGGCAGGTCTATTTTTGAAGGGGCTAAAGAACAACAACTGCAGTTCTAGTGCAAATTAGTGTGTTTATACATTACACAAACTAATACTTTGTTGCAGCACCTTTGGCTTTTATTACAGCATTCGGTCTTTTTGGGTAAGCGTCTATCAGCGTGGAACATCTTGATGTGGCAATATTTGCCCACTCTTCTTTACAAAACTGTTCCAAATCTGACAGATTGTGAGGGCATCTCCTGTTCACGGCCCTCTTCAGATCACCCCACAGATGTTTGATCAGATTCAAAAAGGGTGTGTAGACTTTTTATATCCACTGTAGATTGTCCTTTCATTTTGGACAATGTATATACGGTGGGAAGTGTGAATATAATAGTAAAATTATCAAATTCCCTCAAGTATATGGCACAAGCAGACAGACAAACAGCGGCAGAACAGAAGTTAGTTATTCAGAACAATCAAGGGAAAAGACAGAAATATCCAAATTTGTTAGATTGTCATTTCAGTGTTTTGTACACCTAGGGCCGGATTCACAAAGAATAGATTACGCCCGCTAATTGTGCAGGGAATGCGCAGTGTTTGCACCTTGTTTTTGCTTCAGAGTTTCTAGTGTTTCAGGTGTTTAAAAATGGTCCTCACATTGCATGTCTTTAATGACCAGAGATGTGCAACACACAGAGCTCTTCACAATCACAACATTAATGCTTCTATAGTATTTCATGTCTATAACACAATCTACTGAAATGTCCATTAAAATAGCCTCCAATTATTGTAATTCAGGTAGGTCTGATACGTGTTTGATTAATGTATGACTCATAAAATAACATTATGTGTTACTGAATACATCTGGGATTTTGCAGAAACATTCATTCTAATGTTGTTTGTTGTCACAGCTGGATGTGTGTCATGGCATGTTTGAACCACAGAAAAGGTTGTGCGCATTTACGCACAGGGTGCAGCAGGTAACTTCATTAACAGCAGATCTGTCAGGATCTGACAGTCACTAATGTTTGTTTCTGCAACTGTTACACTCTGTGATTAGTGGGATAATAAGGATATATGGATATGTAATAAAGCAGTCTGATCATCGGCGCTTTTTATATTTAAATACCTGAAACTTTGAGATAACATGCATACCAACCTGACCCCTCCAATATCTGACTGAAGATTTTGCATTTGATATCATTGTACATTGATTCAATATCATTCAAGCCTCACAAACTTGAAGTTGAAGTGAGTCAGAGGTCAGTTTATGTTCAGTTAACACCATCTTTCAGGAGGTGGCATTTGCACCAGCTGAACTGCCTGTAGCAGTTTGTGCTGGTCTTTTGTGATCAGACGGTTTTTGCAACAAGGCTTATTTGCACAGAAAGGGGCAGATTTTGCACTGAATGAATGAATATTCCCTAATTTACAGTGATGTAAATGTCTTTTAAATTAGATTGGCACTATCTGCTTGGCAGTGCACTTTCAGTGACTTCCACCCTTTACAGGTGTATTGTACAATACACACAATATTTTGATCTTGTTTCCACTGGTTTTGCATCCACAAAAGCCGCGCAATCCCTTTGTGGATCTGGCCCCTAGACTGTCTTGGCTGGGGTACTCAGGTATATTAATGGCTGCCAAAGTAGTAGTTACAGGAATAGCATCTCACCTTTTTTCTGTCACTCGTGAGGTGGAGTTGAGTCTGTGCTCTCTCTCTCTCTCTCTCTCTCTCTCTCTCTCTCTCTCTGTGTCAAGCTCCACTTCAGGACAGTTATAGGTGTGGAATTAGAGTGAAGGGATAAGTGTTTACTTGTCAAACTGTGACCCCATGAAGGATAGACACGTCTTATTGCCGAAGGCTACACAACACTGGAGCGCCGGGTCCGCAGATCTTAATTGATTAATAATTAATTAATTGATTGTTAATCGGTTGGGCTTCAGTTGGGTAAAAGAGTCATTTGTGACAGGTGCCACATGCATTATATGCAACTGATATGAAATAGTAAAATAGTCATAATCAGTAAAATAATCGCTATCATCATCATCATCATCATCAGTATTATTATTATTTCCTGTAATTATCAACCCAACTATATACTATTCCTCATGCTTTCTTGGTTTTCATAGTTCCCTCAATCCAGACTATTGCAAGTGGCCATTTCTTCAAAAATAATTGGTAACGAAAGCTGTCAGAGAAATGTAGAGTAAAAAGTACAATATTTGCCTCTAAAGTACAGTGGAGTTTAAAGTTGCATAAAATGTAAATACTCAAGTACAAGTACATATCCTAACCAGATGCCTGAACCACTTCCTCTCCATGTGGAGGAGCAGTGGCTTGACTCTGTGATCCTCCCAGATGGCCAAATTCCTCACGCTTTCTATCAGGGAGAGCGCAGACACCCTGCAATTTCTGACGCTTGTATCCATCTCGTATTCAGTTACTACCCACAGCTTGTGACTATATGTGAGGGCAGTAACATCGATCAGTAAGATCGATCGGTGAATTGACTGACTCCATCATCAAGTTTGCAGATGATACCACGGTGATCGGCCTCATCAGCGACAATGATGAAATCGCCTACAGGGAGGAGGTACAGCACCTGTCCGCATGGTGTGCCAAAAACAACCTACTGCTCAACACCAGGCAGAATAAGGAATTCATTGGGGCTTTAGGAAGAAGAGAGGCACACATGACCCCATCAGCATTAATGGGATGGCGATAAAACGTTTTCCAGCTTCAAGTTCCTGGGGATCCACATCTCAGAGGACCTGTCGTGGACCATCAACACCTCCAGCCTGGTTAAGAAGGCTCACCAGCACCTCTTCTTCCTGAGGACACTGAAGAAGAACCACCTGTCTTCAGCCATCCTGGTGAACTTCTACCGATGCACGATTGAGAGCATCCTGACCAGCTGCATTACAGTCTGGTACGGAAACTGCTCAGTCACTGACCGCAAGGCACTGCAGAGGGTGGTGAAAGCTTCCCACCAGATCACTGGGACCCCACTTCCTGCTATTGAGGATGTCCAGAAGAAACACTGCCTACCTCAAGCCCGCAGCATTTTCAAGGACTCCTCTCACCCTGCCCATAAACTGTTCATCCTTCTGCCCTCCCAGAGATGCTTCAGGAGCCTCAGGACAAGTACCAGCAGACTCAGGAATAGCTTCTTTCCGAGAGCTGTCTCCTTGCTGAATTCTGCCCCCTGCTGACCCCTCCTTGCCCCCCTTCAACACCACCACATACCCCTCACTCCACCTCAGCTCCACACCTGGTTAGAAACTGTGACACTTTGACTGTTTGCACTACAGGACTGTTCTGCACACACTGTGCACTGAGGGACTGGACTCATGCACACAAGTAAACCAATACACCTTTCAATGTGAATTTGCACTATTGTTCAATATGACCAATGCATCATTTGCGCACACCTACAATATTTATAGTTTCTGTCTATAGTGTATATTTATTGCAAACCCATCCGTATATTTTCATTAGTACTCAAGCATCTATATAATCTGTTCATAACACTTTACCCATATTGTAAACATTTACCATATTGTAAATAATATTTATTAGCACTTACTGCTTTTTGCACTTCTGGTTAGGTGCTAACTGCATTTCGTTGCCCTGTACTTGTACATGTGTTTTGACAATAACGTTAAATCTGAATCTGAATCTGAATTGAAAGCTTCGCTTTTTGACTCAGCTCACTCTCCTCCACAACAGTGTCCGCATCACTGCCGAGCCTCCACTGAACTACATGTCTATCTCCCACTCCATTCTTCCCTCACTCATGAACACAATCCCGAGATACTTAAACTCCTCCACCAGCAACTTGTCTCCAACCCAGACAGGTACTCCACCCTACTCCGACTGAGAACTATCGCTTCAGACTTGGAGGTGCAGATCCTCATCCTAGCTGCTTCGCACTCAGCTGCAAACCACCCCAGAGCCATCAGATGTCTCTGAAAAACCACTTAATGTACCAGGCAGTAACCTGGGTCAGAAGTAGGGAAAAAAGTGAAATACGGAAGGCCAAGTATTTGGCCTTCCATATGTCACTGTATATTTGGGCTCATCAACAAAATATTATTGTAATATACTAAAATATTCTATGTGACAGAACCATTGGCAACCACAAAATATTACAGTGGTCTTTGTAATTGGATTGTAATGTAGTCCTGTCCACATCTACATCACCAGGTTCTATTTTATGAGCATGCATGTGCTACAGTTTAATTCAACTGCCAACCAAAATGGATCTATGTTATATTGACTATTTCAGTCGGCATTCTCTCCCTTCTGCAACTAGGCACTGAAAATGGAAAAACATACATCTTTTTATGTGGCTGTTTCTTTTGCAGGGATTTAGTCATTTTTATACTATGGCTTACTTCCCCACATGTTCTGCTTGACAAGATACTGTCGCCAAATCCTGTGCATCTCCACACTTTGTTAGCACTGTGCCAATGCTGGAGATAAGTCTGACTCAATCCACTATCATTCTGGAATAGGGAAAAAAAACTCTCTCTGTTGTTTGGCTTGTATTTCTTTAAATGAATCACACTCAGATCGGGTGGCACTAAGTGCAGGATGCAGTGACTGTGATGGACAGAACAAGTTCTGCAAGCTGTGGTATTAAAATGACTAAATCCCTGCAAATGAAAACGCTGCATAAAAAGACGTTTATTTTTGTTAAAACTTGCCATTTTCAGTGTGTAGTTGCAGCTCAGTTGTTGTTTCACATAGTGAAGGGGACTTTCAAAACAATAACATAAAGATAGTGGAAGGGAGATGAATGCCAACTGAAGTACTGAAGTACTACGTAGGTTAGTGCAGTGAAGTGGAGGTGACCAGGATGAGACCAAAGGCAGATGAGGGTCTGGAACATGGAGAAGATGCACACACACAGTTAAACACCAAAATGGAGCAGGTCACATTGATGTCAAAACAGACAGGAGCAAGGATCAGAGATCTACAGTGGGACCAGGTAGAAGATGGCTGAGTTGGAATCAGGGGAACAGGGGAGGTTCAAACACATGACGCAAGTCAGTGGTTGAACATGTGACATCCTATGTTATGTTGTAAAAGCAAAACTCAACCTTAAAACACTGTACAAAATACACGAAAATCAATACTGATGTACCATCAATGTGAGCCCTGAGCCTGTTTTCCAGAGACAAGGTGCAGCGTCTGCATCACTGCCAACACTCTACTGGTCTTCTTGTGGTGAATCAAAAAGCGAAGCTTTCAATGTTACCAGTCAATCTATGTTCCTACTCTCACCTATGGTCATGAGCTTTGGGTAGTGACTGAAAGAACAAGATAGTGGATACAAGCAGCAGAAATGGGTCTCCTCTGCAGGGTGTCTGTGAGGAGTTTGGTGATCCGGGAGGAGCATAGAGTAGAGCCACTGCTCCTGCACTTCAAGAGGAGCCAGTTGAGGTGGTTTAGACATCTGGTCAGGATGCCTCCTGGACACCTCCCTGGTGAGGTGTTTTGGGCATGTCCAACCAGGAGGAGACCCCAGGGCACATCCAGGACAAGCTGGAGGGATTATATCTGTTGGCTGGCCTGGGAATGCCTCGGTGTCTCCCCGGAGCAACTGGAGGAGATGGGTGGAGAGATGGAAATCTGTGCTTCTCTCCTTAGGCTGCTGCCCCCCTGACATGGACCTGGATAAGCAGAGGAAGATGGATGGATGGATGGACCAGGTCATTACAGTTTCACACATTTTTCTCCAGTCTTTTCCTTTTGGATTCTGTCTCTGTGCTCATCGTGAATCTAATTTTGAACTGTTTGGTGTGCTTCCACCAAAAATAAATTGGTTCAGAACCTACTGGAACCAACAAATAGTAGGTTTTCCCTTGAACCGAAGTGTGAACCACTGTGGCCGTGTCATATTCTACAGGTTGGAAAGACAGGACAACAACAATGTAGAAGTCTGAGAAACCAGTGGAAAGAAGAATGTACAATGTACAACTGTTTCTGATTCTTGGTACTTTAGGGAAATCTCAATGCTGATTGAATTTTGCAACAGTATCACACAAAATTTTCGCTGAATTTGAAACATTTTTAACTTGTGTTGACATGAGTTTGTGTCTATTTGCATCATCTAGTCCAAGTTAATTGCGTCTTTGTATTGACTAGTATGTAATATCTCTCAACTTGAAAAATTCACTTTGCTTTTGGTCTGAACACAGCATTACAGCCCAGTGAGTGGCTGGCCTGAGCAGCCAGCCTGTTATCTCCTTTATTTTTTCTGTGGTATCACTGATTTTACTTTTGAAGTTACTTTTGTTAAAATAAAAAAGTCAAAAGCTACAGTAACTCCTTGACTCTTGGAGTTCTGTTCATGATACCTTTGAGAGCCTGTCAAATGCTTGTAACACTGGCTACTGGGGCACTACTTTGGAGAAGGATCTAGCAAACAGCTGATGAGCCTAGAGAATGCCTTTTAGTCTTCTAGAGGTTGATGCAGCATTGTCTTGAATCTCAGGTAAAGGATTATTCATTAATTGTAAGGGCTATTATTATTATTATTATTATTATTATTTTACCTTTAAAATCTCATTACAAATTCTTAAAATGGAAACAATGCATGCTAGTCTTACTTGAGGGAGTACTCCAGAAGCTCCAAAACCAGAGGTGTGCAATATTTAAGATGAAATTGGCCATTCATTGTCACAGACTGCAGGTCCCCCCTACACACTCTTGTATGTGGTAGCAAGTAGCTGATCTTGAAGAACCAGCCAATGGATTACAAGTCAGTAGCTGCCAGGAAGCCTCTGAAAAATCAAGTTACCTTTCTGGCTGCATATATTTGCATACAGTTTCGATGGAGAGAATTGTCCCCTCCAATGTTAGAAGAACTTGTTGTATATTCCTGTCTTTCAGATGGAGAAGTCTGTTAGAGGGCTACACACATGGGCTACCAATAGAAATGGATGTACAATAACTATTTTTCACATAATTTTGTGCTTTTGTTCAAATTTTAATTCTGTATAGAATTTACAGTCACAGACACTCCCCAAACTGACCAAAAGAAACGTTATCGCAACTTTTCATTTAGCACCAGCAGGCAAGTCTTAAATTTTCAAGACAAATAACCACAACATTCACAAAATTTCAAGCAGACATATTCTAATATACTTAGTAATCCCATTTGTTTTGAGTTTTTTTTTCACTGGACCCCAATAGCATGTCTATTCCTGTAGTGGATATAAAATTCAAGTATTTTTTTTAATTATTATTATTCCATTATATTATTCCAATTATTTAGTTTTTAAAGTTAGAATGTATCATTATTAAACCATTGAGACCAGTTGCAACATCTTCATGTTTTTTTACTTTAAGACCAGGTGCAACATTTATGTATTTTTTCCCAGTCTAGGACCTCAGGTAAAGCATTCTTTACTAATTTACCTTGAAAATATCATTGCATATTTTTAAAATTTGACACACGTTACTTGAGGTGTCTTACTTGAGGGAGTTTTACAGAAGCTTCTACACAAGAAGTGTACATTATTTAAGACAAAAGTGACAATTAATTCTCACAGACTACAGGTCTCCCCTATACACTCTTGCAAACAAAAAAGAATTAAGCTCGAACTCAAAGAATTAGCTAACTGAATGGGAATCTAGAACTGCCAGGAAAGCTTTGAGAAACAGAAAAATATGTTGGTGTGTACCCTAATCAAGTTACCTTTCAGGCTTCACATTGATGCCAGGTTTGAAGGCTTTGGTGCAGTTGACTCTCAGGTGCAAGGCACAGCACCACCTCAAGATGGAGGAAATTGATAAATCAAATCCATCAGTCTTTCAGAAGGGTTTTCAGAAAACTCTCAGGTTTTAGAAAACTGTTTTCAAATAATGCTCAAGTATGTCAGAGGCACCTAGGACTAAATGGGTTTAAAAAAAACTTTTCTTCCTCATCTGTGAAGTCAAGTCACTGAGTTGTCATCAGGTAGAAGAGCTAATCTGCTGCTCATTTGAACCAGGGATGAGAGATTCTATATCTAAGCTCCTTTTGTTTAATGCTATTCTTGAATAAACTTGCAAATTGCTCTGATCTGAAATAACAAAGCACTTTCTCACTCCTTCTAACCGCCTGGATAAGTGGTTGGACCAACGTGAATTGGTGAGAAACAGCCAGGAGTAAGAATCTCTTCCTGACATCAAAAGGCTGCCATGTGATTTCTTTCAGCTTTGCGAAGGTGGGATGACAGAGGGCTGTCGGGCTGACAGGTATCTCTTTGCAAGCTGAGCCCAGAGAGCTCTCTGGATTGAATAGATGTTGATGGCCTGTTGAAACCCTGGAGACATATTGTCAAAAAAACTGTGACAATGTCCACAGTCATCCATCATAGTCGACAATATTTGGTTGTAAATATTTTTTTATCGCTTTATATCTTAAACATAAATTCTAGGAATTCACAATGGTCCGTGCACTGACAGCTTTCACAGTTATGACCTTGCTCTTTTCTTTTGTTTACCACCATCACTGAGGCACATTTAATTGAGTAGATGTTCCTCTGATGCTTCTGCCAGACTTGTGTTTGTTTTCTTTTTTTCTTTTTTTTCTTTTTTACTTTGCGACAAGTGGAGGAACAGTGGATTCTCATCATGGCCTGAAAAGAGCCTTTGTTCAGCGCTGCACACCTGGACAGAGTTATCTGAGTGGTTCAGCCTCTCCCTCTCTCCCTGTTTCTTTCCCACTCCCTCCCCCTCTTTTCTCTATTTGACCATCTTTTTTTATCTTAATTATAATCGCCCACCCCTGCTCGATCTGTAGTCAGGTTTCCATCTAAACATGTTGCAAATTTTAAGTGAATTTTCAGAAAAGCTGCAAAAGATAATGAATGTGAATTTCTGCTACTGCTATGTGAATGTTAAGAATCATCATCATCATCATGATTTCAGACTTAATCAGTTAGATGTAGTATTTCAAACAATAATGTAGTACCTACCTAGGCTGTTGATTGAGGAGCTGATTCTTGACACTGCTTTAGATTTTTTCCCTTGAACTGCTGGTCTGGGACTTAAACAGCAGCAACAGCATTCCTGAGGTTTGGAATGACATGTTCAGGAATTGCATATGGGATGTTTTTGAAATTGTCCTCAAGATTATATCATGTATCGTGTCAAGTGTATCAAGTACAGTAACAAAGTATTTACTTTCTACCTCTGCCCCCAAGTGCAAATACGTTTTTGTGATATTTTATTTTTTTATTTCTGTCATTTCCACTGTTTTTTCTTGTATACACAAATTTGACATGTGGATAAAAGTAGCTGAATGCACCTGATGTTTCTCTAAATGCAGCTGCATCACTCAAAGTTATAATTGACAACTGTAGTCAAGGCCATTTTAATGTTGGAGGTGCTCTGCTAACAACTTAAAATGTGTCAAAGAACCAAGTTGCAGTTAAAGGCTCTTGATTTCAGTGTGAAGAATGAAACATACGTAACATTACATTAAAATGTAACCTGGTATCTGTAAATGTTACTCCTTGTTGTTCAAACATTAAGAATGTTGTGTACACATAAATACACATTAAAGGTTTGTGTTTTTTTCATCAAGAAGAATTGGAAAAAAAATGGCATGTGGTCACTTTTATGAGTCAGCCTGTGTTTTTTGATGTAGAACAACAGAGTGTTAATATAGTTGATTTTAGTCCGACCTGTCCTACTATCATTTTGGATATAACACTATAATTCAGTCAGACAACCTCCACATGAGTTCATATACTTGTCAAGTATGACTTAATAATTCAGTATACAACGTTCAGTGTGAATACACCACCTCTGTGAAGCATATTCTCTAAATAAAGATACGCATGGTTATTATCCCCTTGGGATAATAACCATGGGAGAGGGATAGCAATCAGTCTGTCATCACTTTGTTTCCAGAGCATAACTGGAAAACTTCAATATTTTCTAACCAAACTTACTACAGTTTCTTATGTACTGAAGTGGTGCCTTATACTATTTTGTCATTAGTCTGTGTTGTCCATCATGCCATTTGTTATCATTTCATTGCTGGATCACAACTAGAAAACCATTCAATATTTTTCCAGTGAACTACTCATAAGTTAGTTTAGAAACTACTCAACTCCTCTGTCAGTGGGAAAACGCAATGAAACTATGCTTACATCAGTAAGTATCACTTTGAGTTTGAGGGGGCTGGGGGGATATGCCATTCCATAATGACTCTTAATATGGAGTGTTTAGAAACAGAGTATTTGCATTTGTTTTGAGTTTTTCTAAATATGATGCTATAAAGTCACAATCACCTCCTTCAAAATAGAGCAGAAAATAAATCTGAACAGATTCAGACAGATTTCAAACAAGTTTTCATAACAGCAGTCATGGCCACATATAAGCTTCATATAACACAGAAATTACAACTAGTCAATAGTTTTAGAAAATTTATAGTGAGTACATATAGGGAGATATATATGGTTGTTGTTGTTTTTTTAAGTTTGTTGCTTTTCTTAAATATTTGATAAGTAAATAAAGTTTACTGACTGATGATTAAAATGTTGTTTCTGTTATAAAAAAGTCTATCACATGGTTTTTATGCATTGGATTCATATATTACGAGCTATTTGTACCATTTTAGTAAATCATGTGAAAAGTGACAGGTGTTAATGAGTCGAGTGGAAATAAATTGTGGCAACAAAATTGCACTATACACTATTATTGAATAGATTTACATGAATGTACAACATTATTAAATCTAATTTCACCTTGAGCTTCAATCTAAATAATATCTAAATTCATTTGTGAACTATTTTCCAAATCTAACTGATTTTTTGACAAATATTTAACAAATTTGAATCTACTTTTCTTGTGAAATTAATTTAGCTATATTCAATATTTGCATTAAGTGCATCTTTAAATCTACTCAATAATATTATGTGACACTTTGTTGTCATATTTTTGTCATATTAAGTAACCAATGGACACATTTTTACAGTGTAGCTGCTGTATCGGAAATAGTTTTCATTGCTTTACTTTTAATATTTATGGCTTAATATGACATAAAATCGAATGATTCCTATACATCCTATGCGTGTATGTAGTGTGTGTTTAGTATGTTAAGAGTACATTTTTCTAAGAAAACTCCACAGATGGAAACTTACTATCTTACTATCAGGGCATTTTTTCAAATCAAATAAGTGATCAAATAGAATATTCAGCACAGTTCGTTCAGATTAACTTGCCAAACAGGACACACCCAAGTTTTACGCACTTGTGGCAGCAGCAATTTCAAAGCCTTTCATGTCAAATGTGCAGCTCAGTTCCATGTTTATCTTGGTATCACGTGATAGAGCATATTGGTCCAGTTCTTTTTATGAAACTCTGGTGCAGATACGCAGCAGCAGCACCTAGATTTACAATGTGCAGCCTTTTCAACCAAGACACATACACCTTAAACTCAAATTTGCAAAAAGATTCCACGCTGACTGAGTTTTCTTATTTGACCACTATATATGACATTCATGAATTATGGTTAATTCTGGAGACCACGTTTCCAACTTTTGCCATCTATAAAAAAAATTCACTCATAATATTTACTGTACTGTAAATTCTATTGTTAAATACATTCAACATACAGCAGTTATGTTATGTAAATTATTCATTCCATTACTGTATATTTGCTGCTGCAGCACCACAGTTTCCTCACAGAGAGTGTTATAATTATTCTTGACTAAATGTCTAGATAAATGTTTCTGTCTTTTCTGTTAAATGCTATTTACCTAATAACAAGTTGTGAACAAAAGACATAATGCTGCAATTAGCTGTCTGGGTAGTGATTCTAATTGGCCTTGAAGCCTTCTGATGGGACGAGACTTGACCTTCATTAAAAGGTGTGTCATGCCAATTAGCCTGAGCAGCCAAGCCTAGAAGAAGAGGTCACCTGGCTCCACTTTCCCACGACAGGAAGAAATATCCACTTTTTAAAGTTGTGATCAAAGTGGGTGTGCACCTACTCTCTGTTCCATGTGTTCAGGATGTAAAATAACCTAGACGGTTAACACGAGTAGAATTTGCAAAAGGCTTTTCAGAAACAACACATTTTGGTTCAAGCATATAGCAGCCTTCTCCTAAAATCTAAAAAATGTTCATGTACATCAACAGGTAAAGTTGTTGCGCACAGTGGGGATGACGAGGGATGTCGAGGTGCAATTAATTTATTACTAGTCACACAGGTTTACGAATCCACCAGTGAACACTTTGCCTTGTGGCTCAGGTTTGCTCACTGTAGTCATCAGCAGTGATCAAAAATGTGGATGTTGGAATGTTGTGTGAATGTGTGTTGATTTTGGCCTCAAAAAGTAGGATGTATAAATTTAGATGCAGATGTGGGAAGTAGACTCAACAAGACATAAAATATGCAACAGGATGAACCTCCTACCACCTCCCTGTGTAAATTTTACATTTTGACTTGAAAATTTTACACAAAGTTAGGTCTGTCCTATATCTCATTCCTCACAGACAATGGTCTGGATCTAGATCCAGATTCTAGATTTTTTTTAATGGATATGTCACCATTTGGCATTTTTGGAGGTTTTTGTGATTTTCTTGGAAATTAAGGCAGTTATTACTCTGAAATCACAGCCATGATGCATGGATATATCTATCTACTTATATCTATCAACATGATCAATTTCTGGCTGATCCGAAAGACAATCCAGAACTGAGAGCAAATTTCAATTTTTAAATCTGCCATATTTGATGATTGTTCCTGACCTCAGTTTTGAACATAGTAGCTCTATGGCCTGAAATGTTATCACAATAAAAATTTTTATATCAGTCAATTTCTATAATTATTACGATACAAAATGCAGTTTAAAGGCTGTTTTTTGGTCCTGAGTGAAAGTCAAAGAAAACATTTGTTTGTGTGTGTTTATTTGTGGTTTTAAAAATATTTGCAAAAGATGAAAAAGACAAAAATGACAACAGACACAACAAGACGAAAATGACATAAAAGACACAGCAAGACAAAACAGATGGAAAGGATGCAACAAGATGAAAACAAGATAAAAAGCACAACAAGACAAAAACAACGCAAAAGACATATAAGACGCAACGAGACGAAAACAACAAAAGACACAACAAGACAAAAAGAAGAAAGAAGATGGTTATTTGTGGTCTTAAACTCTTCTTTGTGGTCAGAACATGACAAACAGCAGAACATTTCACAAATCTAGAGGTAGAACATTCAAAACAATTGTAATCATGAGGTTGTTCAACATCAAAATATACATGAGTAAAATTGAGTAATTCAACAAAACACTGATACATACCTTTTGTAAGTGTTTTAGCTGAGAATGAAAACAAGTTAAACCCTAAAAACAAAAGAAAAATATATATCACACAGCAAAATCAGCAGTGTTCATTTTCCAGTGTTGATTTGGGTGTTGTTTTAACACTCCTGCAGTGTTAAAGAGCTCTGTGGGTGGAGCTCATTCCACACCTGGTTTTAATGCAGCCTTATTAATTGAACTCATGGGGACGGTCCTAAGGGGCAAGTAGCAAACTTTATGAACATTAGCTAAAATCATCTGTATGTTTTGTCATACAGTAACACATTTGTTCTGTCCCATTATGTTAAAAGTCTGGTTTCACATGCTGTGTTTTATTTACTTTTTTTTCTGTTAGATTAGTGATGTTTTAACACCATGAGTAAAGTGGGCTGCAGGCTTCATGCTGATCCTCGTGTTACCCTTTTGTGCATATATATATGGGGTGATGCCCTGAGTGCTGTGGAAAAGAACAGCAGCTGGAGAAAAGGAGGTTAAGTTACTCTTTATCTCTACAAAGAGGGTGTCACTCCTCCCCACAATAACTTGGCTCTCTGTTGGTAAGTTTGCTTATCTGTCTCCTGGTGGAAGGCTAAGTAAGCTCTATGAGTGGCACTAAGGTTGGTGCCGCAGTACAATGTTACGGAGTGTAAGAAAATACAAGTGCTGTCATGAATGCTATTCTGGGGCTCCAGAGCTCCACCAGTGGTCAACAAGAAGAGGGGGTTGCCTTATAAGACATAGCAGCAGAGGATGACTTGCTGCTTTAAGTTTACAAGCCAAGTAGGACATCTTCTATCATTGTATTCCAACCCTATGTGTGCTGACACAGGGCTTGTCACTCATGGTGTCATGACTTTGCTTCTAAGACACGCCCACTCAGGACCCAGATTCACCACATGGTCAGACATCTGAACTCATTTTAAGTCCAATGTCATGATTTTACAGCACCAGTAAAACACATCACACAAACTCCTGCAGGTTAAAGTGAATTAAAGTCTAAATACTCTAGAAAATCACTATATTGTATAGTGATTAAGAACAGTAATGCTCATATCCCATGATGCGATGCTCTCTTTTTAACACTCCAATAGTGGTTCCCATATAAACACCAGATGAGTGTTAATTTTAACTCTGAGGGTATTAAATTTGCACTCTCAAATTTGCAGTGCACGATAATGATTGCAATATATATTTTATATATTGTGATATAAAACTATATTCTGATAATGATAATTATCCTTTTATCGCCCAGCCCTATGTGTAATTCAACTTAATATTTGTTACAACTACCTTTAGCCTGTTTTACAGTGTAAATACTATTTATGATTATATCAGTGTTGATTTCTAAGTGAGTTTCTTTTCACTCGCTGTTAATCCCTCAAACTGTTTGAGAAATCAAATCATCCCCTCGGAGCTGGTTGCTGACTATTTGCATGAGTCTGAGCCCATGCTTTGCATTTCAGATTGTTTCCCTGACTTATCCTGTCGGGCCTTTCCTTTCCTGTTTCACCCCCACACATATCTTATCCTCTCTCTCACCCTCTGTCTAGCTCTCTCACTCTGGCTCTCTCGCTCCTTTCAGTCAACCCCTTTGAGTCTCTCTCTCTCTCATTATGAAGTGTTAGAAAGTTGCTGAAGTGAGAAATGAGCCTGCGAAGCTCGTTGTCCTAATTAAACTTTGACATGAAGAGTGACAAGAGCAATGAAGGGGAAACAATAGCAGACTGTGTATGAGTGCAAGCCCAGAGCAAGCAAGCAGCTTTGTCCCCAAGAACAAAAGCATTTGTTTGCATGTGTTCAACTCCATTCAATTTCACCAGGCCCAGGTGCAAAAACCAACTTTGTGAGCAACATCACAACTCATAACACCTTTGCACAGTTGATGAACAGCCTGCGGTCGGTCCAAATAGGCCGACAGCAGCAGATCAAAGCTGCAGTGTTGCAATGTAAATATTGTGCAAGAGAATGAATTCAGTCTCATTACTTTCATTGGCTGGACTGAAAGACACAGCCAAATACACTGAGTGAAATGTTGCTCTTGACTCTGTCTTTACTATTTGAGAGTTCTCACACACATTCTGGCTTATGAATGCATGGCCACCCTGCTGTGTTGATGTAACAATGCACTGCATTTATTCATCATGGCCTGAACTGAGCAGAGAGCAGCTGCTAAGCCCGTCCTGGTTTACTGTACCTATGGTAGAGTTTTCAGGTATCTGTACATCACTTCAGTATTTTTCCTTTTACTCTCTACATTTTAACACAAACAAGCTGTATGTTCTACTCCTTACATTTGCAACACAGGCTTGTTACTTTATTTTAATGCATTTAAGGGGAATTATAAATTATTATTTTTTTGGATCATGACATATCTTCCCAACATAAAAACCAAGTTCACCTTAAATGGATGGAACAAAAACACACAGAAAAGAAGACCCCTCAGTGTATCGGTGGATATCACACATAACAAATGTAACAAAATGACATGACATGATTTGTTACATAATGAGATGTAATGAGATGAAAACACACTTGTAGTCTTGAGATTTCATTTTTATTTTATTTTAGTGCTTATTTTGCCTAACCCTATGTATAAGACAGAACAAGACAAAAATGATGGAAAAGACAATGAGATGGAAACGATGTAAAGATTAAACAAGATGAAAAAAACATAAATGACAAAACAAGACAAAAATTCCATAAGACAACAAGATGAAACAGCCAGTAAAGGAAGACTGGGTTGCAGAGAAAAGGCATCATAATATTTCTATTTATCTTTTGAGTTCTGTTGCTGACATGGAAAAAAAGTTATTGTTCAGTATTTTCTATATTTAGATTTTTTTTCAATTTGACTGAATGGGTTAAGAGTTCGCTTTCCACACACAGAGCCAGTAGAAATGTCCTTCAAAGGCCTACTTTTGACTTAATACTTTCTACATTTCAGAGCCTGGACTGTTTTACTTTTACTGCAGTAAAAAATCGGTACTTCTACTTTTACCACACTGTTTTTACACAAGTATCACTTCTACTGGAGTAAAAACAGTGTCTACTTTTGCCACCTCTGTCTACAGTACACACATAGAGCTGGTACAGCCTGGTGTGTCACATGCACAGCTTCCCATGTAATATTAGGAACTAATACAAAGCATGTCCACAGAATGTTTCCAATGTGCAGCAAGAACAAAATTTCCCTCAGATAAAGACCTGTGATATTTTGATAGGGGCGGAGTTGGGCTTGTTGTTAGGAGGGAGGAACTCTACATTCTTATAAAAAGGCAGTGGATGGGCTGACAGCGGTGAGTAGACAGAACAGACACACTGCTTGCTTGTGGACTGTACTGCTGATCTACAATGGCACAGAATGGAACAACAGAGAATGGAGTGGCACAAGGGATCCCAGCTTTGTCATTTCCCCAGCCACTCAAACTCCAGGACATCACACACACCAAGGTAAGAAGCTTCTTTACAGAATCCAGTTTGAAAGTGACAGTATAATCAAAGCATTTCACTCTAATTGTGCTTTTAACTATGCCGTCTGGTGTGGAGTTCTATAAGCTTTTACATGTTACTGTGTGTGTGTGTGTGTGTGTGTGTGTGTGTGTGTGTGTGTGTGTGTGTGTGTGTGTATGTAAACTATAAATTTAAAACAGATTTTTATCAACAATGAATGGCACACATCAAGCAGAGGAAGGACATTTCCAACTTTTAATCCGGCAACAGGTGTCAAAATCTGTGATGTGGAAGAAGCAGACAAAGTAAGAACTGAACACAACATTACTATTATTTTATGTCTTCTTGGCTACTCTGCATCTTAAGGTAAAAATAAAACTAATCAAAAGACATATTTATATATTTATATAAGACTAATCTTTATTTAAATATTTGCCAAGTAAGCGTTTCTTGAGATAAGAGAAAAATAAATGTCTATCTAATGTGGCATGACATCGGCTGACACCAAAAGTCAAATGTAGACTATACATTTTTTAAACCAAACGCTGTGTGGGTATTTTTATTTTTTAATCTCCACAAAATATATTTTTGATTATAGTTAAATGCACACACTGATTGACACCGCCCACCAAAGGACATTTCTATTCAGTAAAGGTTACCTGAGAACATCATAATAAGTATTCAGACTATTACTGCTACTCTTTTGACTCATTAATTACAACAATTAGAAAGGCCTGCTTAATCTCTTTCCTTAAACTTTGAGATGAACTATATAGTAGCGGCACATGCAGCCTAGATATTTTGAAAATGTAAGTCCTTCCACAGTATCCCGACACTGCTTTTCTATTGTGCCTCGTTTCTCTGTGGAGGATGATGTGGACAAAGCGGTGGAGGCAGCCAAGGTGGCCAAGCAGAGAGGCTCGCCGTGGCGGAGAATGGACGCGTCGAGTCGGGGAAGACTGCTGCATAAACTGGCCGACCTGATGGAGAGAGACCGGCTCCTGCTGGCGGTGGGCTCAGCTTTTCTATTCTACCGATCGTTTCTTCCCAGTAGGCGACAACTAGCATTACTGTGTCATTAGGGTGGTGTCTTTAAGAACTGAAAAAACTCCATTCACCGTGTTGCAATTTGACCTTACGTGCAGACGTGGAAGAAAGGTAAGGCTTCTCCGAGTCGTTCATACATAGGGGGACCAGGTCCCAACAAGTACAAGTAGCCTTCATTTTGACTAATCACATCTACTTCACACTCTGGCATTTCAATATCTTGCTGCTGAAAATAAAAAGAATAAAGTTAAATAAGAATGAAGATTGAACTTAATTTATTTAAATGCTTTAAAAAAAGCAACAAAATAAGCAACAAAATTAACAAAAACTGTACAAAATAGTCAGTAAATTAGCAAAACAATCCACAAAACTAAGAGAAAATGAACACAGTAATCATTAAATGACTGAAATAATCAACAAAATGAACAAAATAACTGGCAAAATAAACAAAAATAAACAAAATAATCTTTGGTAGTGTCTAAATGCAGGACATTGCCTCAATAATTATGTGGAACAAAGTGGGGACAAGGGATAATAATGCTGTTCCCAGACACCTGGTCACCCTAGTAGTATATTATTTTGAACGTATACCAATTTTATTTAAATAATATTTTAGGCATTTAAAGATTATCAGTACATTTGTTACCTTGAATGCAGATGTTTGAGATGGACAATGTGGTTTGGTTTACAGCTATACATTTTAACTGTACTTTCTAAAACTGCATTAAAAAGCATACAAAAATGAAAATGCTCCCCAATAGATAAATAACTATATAATAATAAAATAACTATATATAAAATTATATAAAAATAATAAAATAAAATAGGGTGAAGTGAGGAAATTTTGGAACACTTTTTGGGAGATTACCAAGAAAAGCACTTAAAATTAGCATTACATTATAAAGTTTCTTGTTATAACATGATATTTTTTATGGCATAGCAAGATATTTTCATGTTAAAACAGGATATTTTCACATTACAATATACAAACTTATCACATCACATGATAACTTATCTTGTTAAAATGTGAAACCTTTCACATTAAAACGTGATAAATCCCTACAGTATATTGTTAAAATGTGGAACTCGTGCTTAAGGAAACGGTGCATGGAGAACGGATAAATAGAGGAATATTGATCATTTACACTGTTAGACTAGAAGTTCTACTCTTTTCTGCTGTTATTGAACACGGTGGATGATATTGTGATTAGTATGTTCACACTAAGGAGGATTTTAAGATGCATGTTCAGAAGGAAGAATGAGACATAGCGTCACTATCTGGAAGTATCATGGATTTATCATTAGAACAGGTCTTTTAATACATCCATGGACAGTATCAATGGAGCCTCCTGATCATCCAGCTGATCAGTGAGAAATGATGCTGCGTCTAGTGATCACATCACTCTTCCTTATGTACAATCACATGCATTGTCCATCGCGCTAAAGAACAGCAAAATCACCAGGTGCAGACACGTAAAGGAGTAACAGTATTTTTGTATTCTAGTTAACTAGAATGCAAAATATTAACAAAGGCTCCTTAGACATTTTGCCACTGGCAAAATGGGTGATGGTCATGTGGCATTACTGATTGGTGTCCTTCAAATACATACCACTTTAAGTAACATTCAAGATACCAACATCAACACGTGTTGTATGTAAACCTATGAATACTATAGAACTGAATCAAATGGTGTAAGAGTCACATTCCTCTATTTATTTACATGTTCAGGTAAAATATTACAAACAAGGTTTTACAACTTTGGCTCTTTAATTATTAGCAGCCAGTCACCAAACATGTTATTTTATTGTTGCTAAAAATGTCCTTTTCATGAAACAATTACTTTGATTGGTCTAAGATGAATACAATGTGCAGAGCACACACTCACCAGCTTTGTCCTCTGTCCTGTCTCTGCATCTTCTAATTCTGGACTGTTGTTGCTGACATGGACTTGTTGCATCACTTAAAATTTTTGACCCTTACATACTGTTAATTTTCTACACTCACTATGGTCTTTTGATCTATTTACAATGTATACATATTCTATCTGGCATTAATAAATGGGTGATTAATCCTTAATTAATGTTTCAGAGAGCAAGGAGGGTGTATTTTTTTATTTTATTTAATATTTGGATCTTTTGGGATATAGTCCTAAAATAAAGAAAACAGGATCCAATGGTATGTGATCCACAGTATGTGTAAGTGCACACCTTATACCAGATATCAAAATACCAATGAAGCCACATCCTTAAATGTTAACATAATTAGCTTAGATAAAAGATAAAAGAGACAAAACCATGTGAATGATATCACATCATAATGTGAATAAAAAAAACTCACTCTTTCAGTCTGTACCACCAGTTTGGATGGAGAATTTAATTTCTAACATTTACAACCATCAAAAAGCATTTCAACAGATACAGGTCAAATTTTACCTGAATCAGCCTCAAAGTCGTCTAGAAACATACCAGTTCTGCTTCAGAAAAATGTTCCATTTTATGTTTATGCATTATGTTGTCACTCAAAACCCTTTTCCACAAAAAGTGTATTAAAGTGTACATCAAGTAATTAATGAAATGTACCATCATACAAACATTTGTTGGTGCTTTATTATTTTAGCTGCAGGACTCTTGTTAGCAGAAAGACAAAATCAACATGCAGGTTCTGGGAATAGTGATTTTTAAAATCTTTACAGCCAGAGGAAGGTGTGCTGCACCATGGCGAGCAGCAGCACAGCTGGTTTGGTTTTGTACATTATCACAAATTGCCTCTTGGAGGTCTTGAAGTCTAAGTTACTGTTCCCATCCTATTTATCTTAGACTCAAAAAGGATTATTTCATGTAATAGACATTTTTAGCAACTAGGACTGCACAATTTCCTGAAAAAGTCATATTGCGATTATTATGGGCAATAACAGATTTGAGTTTATTTGCTTGGTTATCAAGGAAAAAGCACAGATCAAACATTTTGAAATGTGTATTTTTTCAACTCAAGAATACAAACTTAAACTACCATCCATCCATCCATACATTATCTTCCGCTTATCCGGGGCTGGGTTGCGGGGGCAGCAGTCTAAGCAGGGAGGTCCAGACTTCCCTCACCAGCTCTTCCGGTGGGACCCCAAGGCATTCCCAGGCCAGCCAAGAGACATAGTCCCTCCAGCGTGTCCTGGGTCTACCCCGAGGCCTCCTCCCGGTGGGACATGCCTGGAACACCTGCTGAGGGAGGCATCCCAAAAGCATCCGGAACAGATGTCCAAGCCACCTCAAATGGTTCCTCTTAACGTGGAGAAGTAGCAGCTCTACTCCAAGCTCCTCCCTGGTGACTGAGCTCCTCACCTGATCTCGTAGGGTGCGCCCAGCCACCCTGCGGAGGAAACTCTTTTTGGCCGCTTGTATCCAGGATCTCATTCTTTCGGTCATGACCCAAAGCTCATGACCATAGGTGAGAGTAGGAACGTAGATTCACCGGTAAATCAAGATCCTCGCCTTCCGGCTTAGCTCCCTCTTCACCACTGATACAGTGACCACATGACTGCAGACGCTGCACCGATCCGCCTGTCAATCTCCCGTTCAATCCTCCCCTCACTCGTGAACAAGACCCAGAGATACTTAAACTCCTCCACTTGAGGCAGGACCTCTCCACCAACCCGGAGAGGTGCTAATCCTCATCCCAGCCACTTCACACTCAGCTGCAAACTGCCCCAATGCATGCTGAAGGTCCAGGTTCAATGAAACCATCAGGACATCATCTGCAAAAAGCAGAGATGAGATCCTGTGGTCCCCAAACCGGACCCCCTCCAGCCCCTGGCTGTGCCTAGAAATTCTGTCCATAAAAGTTATGAACAGAACCGGTGACAAAGGGCAGCCCAGGACGAAATTGTTCATTGTTCCTCCTGGATCCAAGGTTTGACTATTAGCTGGATCTTCCTCTCCAGTACCCTGGAGTAGACTTTCCCGGGGAGCCTGAGGAGTGTGATCCCCCTGTAGTTCGAACACACCCTCCGGTCCCTCTTCTTGAAAAGAGGGACCACCACTGGTCTGCCAGTCCAGAGGCACTGTCACCGACCGCCGCGCAATGTTACAGAGACGTGTCAGCCACGACAGTCCCTGCACATCCAGAGACTTTAGGTACTCAGGGTGGACCTCATCCACCCCCGGTGCCTTGCCACTGAGGAGCTTTCCAACTACCTCGGTGACTTCAGCTTGGGTGATGGATGAGTCTGCCTCTGAGAACCCAGCTTCTGCTTCCTCAGTGGAAGACTTAAGAGCGGGATTGAGAGTATTCCTTCCACCGCCCAACAACATCCCCAATTGAGGTCAACAGCTCCCCACCTCACGACATGTTTGGGCCTGCCGAGTCTGTATGGCTTCCTCCCCCACCAGCGCACCCAACTCACCACCAGGTGGTGATCAGTTGACAGCTCTGCCCCTCTCTTCACCCGAGTGTCCAAGACATGTGGCCAGAGATCAGATGACACAACTACAAGTCTATCATCGACCTCCGGCCTAGGGTGTCCTGGTGCCACATGCACTTATGGACACCCCTGTGCTCAAACATGGTGTTTGTTATGGACAAGCTGTAACTAGCACAGAAGTCCAATAACAGAACACCAATCAGGTTTAGATCGGGGAGGCCGTTCATCCCAATCACCCCCCTCCAGGTCTCACTGTCATTGCCCACGTGAGTCTAAGTCTAAGATTCACGTAAGTCTAAGTCCCCCAGTAGAACAAAGGAGTCCCCAGTCAGAGCACCATCCAGCACCCCTCCCAGGGACTCCAAGAAGGCCGGGTACTCCGCACTGCTGCTCGGCTCGTAGGTGAGTGAGAGCCCTGTCCCTGACCCGAAGGCGCAGGGACAGACCCTCTCGTTCACCAGGGTAACCTCCAACACATGGTGGCTGATGTTAGGAGCTGTGAGCAAAGCCACACCAGCCGACCGCCTCTCTCTGTGGGCAACTCCAGAAATGGGCAACTCCTGCTGCTACAGGCCATTCGTCCCTGTAAGACTGGAGTCAGATCTTGGCAGTAAGTCAGACTTGTTCTCGGTGAGGGTTGGACTCTGCCAGGGCTGCTCTTTGTCACCGAAATTCTCGGTGCAGCCAGGATATGGAGGCTGTCTGGTTTGGTGACCTCAGGACCACATCTCTGTTTTTTGCAGATGATGTGGTCCTGTTGGCTGCATCAAGCTTCAACCTCCAGCTCACACTGGGACAGTTTGCAGCTGAGTGTGAAGCAACTGGGATGAGGATCAGCACCTCCAAATCTGAGGCCATGGTTCTCAGGAAAAGGGTGGAGCGCCCCCTTCGGGCTGGGAATGAGTTACTGCCCAAAGTGGAGGAGTTTAAGTATATCGGGATCTTGTTCACAAGTGAGGGGAGGATGGGGCAGGAGGTTGACAGACAGATCAGAGCAGTGTCAGCAGTGTTGTGGACGTTGTACTGGTCCGTTGTGGTGAAGATGGAGTTGAGCAGGAGAGTTAACCTAACATACATGTTTTGTATCAAACTCAGAACCTTGTTGTGAGGTGACAATGCTGTCACTGTGCACTGTGCTGCCTTGCAATTATGATGATGATTATTATTATTGCAATACTGATGACACTGGTCAACAATGATGTTGCTAATGGGAGAAAAATACCTGATTTTACCTAAATCAGATGATTCCAAATCTGAAATCAAAATTTCACCAGCACTTAAGGATTTTGAGTTATGCACAAGTCAGTATATAGCCATTAGCAGGATATTACGCCATTAGTTCTATATTAGTTCTATAAATACTAAGTGGACATACAAATAGCTGTGGTGACAGCCAGTTGCACTGGTGTTAAATATTTAATATATACAGTAGTTTCAGGGTGGTGTTGGTGGTTTAATCCCTTTTTATGGAGCAAAAATCTGTTCAAATTGGCAGTGTGCATAGATTTCCCAATTTTCTCAACCAGGGAAATAGCCCTAAATGAATGAAACCAACTGTGGCCCCTGATTTTGTCAATAAGATTGTCCTCTTTTTCAAGGAATCCATATATCATAGTGAGCAGGGGCGTCGGCCCACCTAAAATTACTTTATTAAAAAGGAGAGCTATATAAACATAATAAACATATTCATTTTAGCAAAAATGCTTAGATTTGTATTATCTTCACTCGTCCTGTGTCCTGTAGTTCATGTCAACATTTACTGAAGTTGTTTTTAAAAGTATTTACTTAATTTCTGTGTTAAAATATTAACTTCCTTGTTGCGGGGCACCGGCCAAATGAGTGCATATGTGGCTCCTAAACTTTTGGCAAACAGGTGACACAAGGCGGTGCTTTCATTGGAGGATTAAAGAACCACTGTAGGGCGCAATTTGTAGCATCCCGGAACCGGTTTTTATTTTCTTCTGCTTATGTGATCGGATGATTTTCACTGTGTTGCAAAGTGACCTTGAATGAGATATTAATATGATACAGATGCCTTCAGGATCAGAATGAACGTAAAGCAGACAATTAACCTGCTCTGGATGTCACAGGTAACACAGTTTTGTCTATTTCAGCCTGTTACACCCCTGTTTAGCCTTCTTCACCGCTGTGTTTTACACAGGGACTGTAATTTAATGGGATATGAAAACAAGCGCCACTTCTCTATTCGGCTGCATAGAGCTCCAGCATAATGTCTGTTCAGTGGTCAAGTGGATAAGCGGCTTCCCACCTGGGAGTCTTGGGTTTGAGTCCCGTGAGATACATAAGACGTTCACTTTTCACTAAAATGCTTGTGTAATAATTTTTTTAAAATTAAAGTACACAAATTCATAACTGCTGTGTTCATATTCTCTTGCGCTACCCCAGTCTTGTTTAGCACCTGATTTCAGATTTGGAATCAGCATGACAGATTTAGTCAAGATCAGACGTTTGTCCTCCAGTAGCAGACAACTTTTTTTTTTTTGTTGTCCAGTGTAATTATCACGATATAAAATCATGTTGTGATAATTATTATTTTGTATTCATTTTATTCATAACATATAACATTATATATTAATAAAGATGCATATAGTAAACTGTAATATGTTACTGTATAAGAATTCATCATACTTAATGTCATGAACTATTTAAATCAAAGTGTTACAGATACCATATTACTTAATACAGCACTATTTCTGCCTGAAAGTGAAATAGCAATAGCACAGTTCTAAAATCATCATGTACTTTTTTTCCTTTCAAAAATCTGATCTGCAGTTGTTGCCAAAACTAACTTTCTAATGGCTTAAACTCAGATTTGGACAAACACTGGTAAGCTATAATGTTAACGACCGATCCCTATGTCTCAGCTGTGGACTATAACGTTCTTTTGTGGCATTGCTTGTGGTTTAGATAATATTTATAACCCTAGGCCTCAATTAGAGAGGCAAGCAGAGGTGGCAGAAGTCCACATCTTCTTTCCTCCAGTAGAAGTTCAGATACTATGTAAAACAGACTGTGGTGAAAGTAGAAATGATTCAATTCTTTACTGCAGTAAAAGTGAAAAAGGCTCTGCAATGTCCTCAAAGTATAAAAGTCAAAAGTAGGCCTTTGAAGGACATTTCTACTGGCTATTTATGTACAAAGTGAACTGAACCTTACATCTCAAACAATTCTAAGTTCAAATGAAAAAAGCAATAGGCTGAAAATATTGAACATTAGCTTCACTCCAATGTGCAAATCTTTCATGTTTTGAAAGATTTGCACATATGGCACATTTTCTCTGTGATCCAGTGTGGTCTTCACTTTTGTTTTGTCTTGTTTTGTCATCTGTGTTGTTTTCATCTCATTTAGTCTTTGACATTGCTTTTGTCTTGTTTTGTCTTTCTCGTAGGTTTAATCTTGTTATGTTATGTATGTTTTTTATGTGTCTTTTATGTTTTTTATTCATTTTCATCTTGTTTTCATGTGCTGTCAGGATATTGACTTATTCATATTGGGGTTTGGGTTCTATTACTGTATGACATCATGACACTGTGACCCCACCCCACTCTCTGTGTCTCTTTGTTTTAGTAATGATTGTTGGATGTTGCTCTTCCTCTATGTCCGACATTATTTGGAATGAACTCCCTGTTGCTGTGCCTTTTCACTCTGTTTGTCTCCAGACTCAGATCTTTAAATGAACCTTTACAGATGTGAGTGAAGTAATAATACAATATTGCAGGCAATTGCAAACATGTTATGGAATAGTAGTCTGCAGGGTATAGGTAATTATATTGAACCCATTTTTTACAGCAAAATAACTTCTATAATATTTAAGAGATAAAGACTACACGGAACAGTGTGAATCCAGTCATTAACACATGATCATTATCAGGCCTTATCATTAAGGTTAAATTCAATTTACATGAATGGCTGTTTTCCATGCACAGTAAAACTTTGATGTAAATTTACAGTGAAATGTCAACAGATATCTGCTTTATTGCTGTCATACAGTGCCATACTGAAAACTACAATGCAATTTGGGAAAAAAAGATGTGACCACAGCACTTTAAGACAATACCGTTATTAGCAGAAATCTACTGTAAACTTTACTGTAAGCAGCTGAGCATCTTGGGAAAGTGAAAGAAAGCAAACTGTCGGTGAAGTAAGTCTATGGACCTGACATTAACATCTGTCCTATCCAATCACACATGGACAGCACTAAGGCAAGGTCTGAATACACTCAGGATGCATTTCAGGATGAATTCCTATCCGATCACTTAGGACGCATTTAGAGGTGGTCTAGTCATTTGTCTAGCAGTCGGAACAGGAATGCGTCCTGGGATGCACTGAGGTACTGCCTACTCAGCTAACATGCTCTTTGTACCAGGCCAACAGCATCATATTAAAGTGTTTTAAACACATCTGAAATTTTTAAACAGCCCACAAAGATGTATTATGAGTGCTTCATATGTGTGGTGTTGTCTAATCTCACGTGAACGCTGCACTACCTTTGAAATTTTTTTTTCTCCATGAGGAAACAGTATCCACAGTTCACATAGTCCAGTAGAAATTTATTAGCATGTTTTAAGCACTTGAAGATTCAATCATTGGCTATTCTTTTTGTTTTTATTGGTTCTCTTCATGACATATGCTTCGGCAAAGTTGTCATATCAATATTTATAGGTATTTAGGTATATTGATTGTTTCAAGCTTATTTGATAATTGTCAGAAAACACACAGTTGCCGCTAGTCGCCTTTGAGCAGCACAGAGAATTACATTTGCAAATAAATATTACAAATCCAGCCAGTTCACTTTCTACACTTTCGTACACTTTCTAACCTCAGGTCTAAACAGACACACTTACACAGGACACTTGTGTTCAGATATCTCAGGATGCAGGGCCTGTGGATTTAAGACGACTCATAGGAAAACAAAGACAATGAGTGAAGCGCTGCTCAAAAAGTATTAACGCTGTCTCACTTCTTTTAAAAAGCCCTCTGCTGGATAGAAATGGTACTGTCTGTCCACCTCGTCTGCAAACAAAGGCTGAAATGTAGCAATACATTTGAATAACTTGAATAGTATCAAAGATTGAATAGTAAAGGTGAATAGATTGATCCCACCCAGTTTACATACTGTAAATATGTAAAAATGCGAAACGAACTGACAAATACTTGGCAGCTGTTATTACATTACATTACCTAATACACATACATCAAGTCCATGTGAGGGCAACATGCCTTCACATAAAAGTTAGTTTAATTAACTGCTCAAGATTGATCTTTATCTATTATTTAATCCACAAGTCTGTGGATCATAATTTATATATTTTTGAACCAAACAGGGACTGAATAAGAACCAAAATGAATAAGCAAACCAATAACTGATGTCAGTCCTGTTTGTTTAGACCCTAGAAACTCTGGACTCGGGGAAGCCGTTCCTGCAGTCCTTCTTCATTGACCTGGATGGCAGCATCAAAACTCTCCAATACTATGCAGGCTGGGCCGATAAGATACATGGCAAGAGTCTGCCTATAGGTGAGTCTCTCCTCTTCCTCCAGCTGAATTTCTAGACCTTTAAGTTTTGTTTTGTAAATTGAAATAAAATGACAAACATGATGAAAAAAATGATAAGCATCGTGATCAGGAGATCTAATTCTGGTTTCATAAGCCTAATTAATACCAAATTAATATAAAGAAAAAAATACATGCGGGTTATGATGATTTAGTTATGCGTGAGATAATTTCCCATGTGAAGGAATTCAGTGAGGACTCTAAACCTTAGGTTTTTTTGTTTCCTCTGGGATTCTATAATCAGCACCCCATGGGGAGGTTAATTGCTGTCGAATGAGTGACCGGGCCTGGCTCAGGATTGTCGTCAGCCCTGGGTGGTATCTCATACATCTTACTAAGACTTCAGCCCCCCCACTGTCTGATCCAACTGTGCATCTCCTCTGCCTCTGCAGGACAATTGATAGACAAAACATGCTTGCCTTTTCCTCTCGATTAGATCCCAGTAGAGTGGTGAAAGACGAAACGCATGGCAGGACAAAAGGAAGAGGAAGGCTGAGATAGTAATCACTGAGGTGCAACAGTCTGTGAGGATTAGCAATCAGTGTGGGCCCTGGAGCCAGTAATCCCGTCTCATACTGGAGCCGTCTCACTATGAATCATCAAGATGTAACAGATAATGGAAGTTGTAGGTTGATATGGAAATACATGGCTATGCTGCCTGGAATTTTTACACTAGAACTTACCTGCAGCTGTTTTTTAATTGTGCGTTAGTATGTTTCAATAAAATATGGGCTTTTTTCCTATAACCTCTACCAGGTAAACTTTACCTGTATACATTGATTTTCACACCGTTTATGTTTAATCATTCTAATTTTTAAGACGATGGCATTTGTTAGTGTGAGATCTGAAAACTATGTCAAGTCATTTATAACAGTTTACAATGAATAAGAGACAAATGTGCAAACATTTTCTTGTTATACCCATTTTCAGTGTCATTTTGGACTGATTTGTACTGATGCCCTACTTAAAATCAAACAAACTCATTTTATGACTTGACACATTCCTTTGTGAAGAGAAAACCTTATTTATACAATGACAGGGGACATTTTTGTGTACTAGAATTTTACCCGTTTTATGTATATTTTAGGAATATACTGTCCCCTGGCAACTCTAGTGTTTAATCTACAAATATGTTTTAGTAGTAGAATTAATTCAATTAAATTTTATTTCAATTCAATTTTATTTATATAGCCCAATATCACAAATCAAGATTTGCCTCAAAGGGCTTTACAGTCCGTACAAG
>JAPQRN010000018.1:3708301-3732257 GCA_037367275.1 Coranthus polyacanthus
ATTATGAACCATACTATGTGCTATATGTGTCTGAACCTTTACCCACTACATGGTTGCATGAGCTTGTATGGATAGAGAGAAAGACTTGACTACTGTTTAGTTAAGGGGGCTCTCCTCCTTTGAAGATAGGGAGAGGGGCTCCAGTAGCTGATAACAGGATGCTCTGGTCTCGACTTTTCGAAAACAACCAATGTATAAATATGTGGACGGAGACAATGATTTTCCATATTGGCTTCAGGTTCTCCCAGGTATCCATGGTGCCTGTTTGATGCTGTGTTTACTTGTAATAAACCTTCTATATGCAAGAAAGACACTGTCTCCAGAGATTCCTTCTTCATCTTCACATCATCGCTGCTCAATTAACAACACTAAATCGTATAGTTAGGGTTGGCTCAGGTGACCCTGAACTATAGTGTTAGTCTGCCGGGGGACAGTGATGCATCGAGCATCTCTCCTCCTCTGTCTCCTTCTATCTCTTTCTGTCTCTCTCAATACATATGTCTCCATTACATGTTACTAACTTTGTGTCTTCCCCTTCCCGTAGTTTTGTGCTTTTTCCTCTCTGTCCTCTCTTCCTACTTCGTCCTACAGGATCTAGAGCTGTGCGTTCCTGATGTGTGGTTCTCGACTCCATCCTCTCCAGTGTTTCCTCCAGTGTCTATATCGTCCTGTCTGTGTGAATGTTGTGTCATGCTGAGCGTTTCCACTGTTTACCATTGTCTGTACACACAACACCTATTGCACTGTCTGTCTGTCCTGGAAGAGGGATCCCTCCTCTTCCAGAGGTTTCTACCATTTTTCACAGATGGGTTTTTTGGGCAGTTTTTCCTCACTCGAACCGAGGGTCTAAGGACACAGGGTGTTAACCTGTTAACCCACTGTAAAGCCCTTTGAGGCAAATCTTGATTTGTGATATTGGGCTATTATAAATAAAATTTAATTGAATTGAATTTGTTCAAATACAAGGTGAGTAAATTGCTAAAAATGGCCACAAAACTCAAAATGGCAGATTTCCTGTTGGGTTGAGATCATGGTGGCAATTTACTTTTTTGTAGATTTGGTGTGATACACGTGTGCCGAATTTCGTTTGTCTAGGTCAAAGTGGCTGGGACTAGTAGTCTGTAGGGGACGCTACCGAGCCATTTTTGCAGTTTAATGTACGAACCCTATAAATTATCACATTTTTTGCCACTTCTGATGTCTTCAACAATTTTCATTTTCACGCATATTTAGACACTTGAAATTGAGCGTAAACATTTAATATAAGAAAAATAATAGTAATAATAATAACTCCTTCAGTTACAATAGGGCCTTCGCCCGACACTTCGTGTGTCGGCTCGGGCCCTAATTAATTTCCGTTCTTTATGTTTTTTGAACAAAGCCACTGGACAGAGGCTAAAGAGCCACATCTGGTTCAGGAGCCGTGGGTTGCAGATCCCTGCACTAGACAGAGGTTACATGGGTTGGCTGTGGTGAAACTACAATGTTCTGACGTTGGACTACAAAAAGTGCAGTTACATACTTCAGCCGGTACATTCTTACTGTGTTGTTTCATGCAGGATATAAGGACAGCACAGTGACGAATGTGACTTCATTACCAATGTTGGAACAGAAATGGGCCTCAATAAAAGAATAAGCTATAGCTACACTACTAGTCAGTCACGTTCCTTCTCCTGTCCACTTAAATTTGTATTTGATTGTATCAAAATAAATCTATTCAAGATAAGCATGAAACTACAAATTATATCTACAAATCTACTATCTACTAGCCTACACATGGTCATTCTAAAGTTTACTTATTTAATTAAAAACATCATCTGGTTAGATTGAGAATAACATTTTAACCCACAAATATACTTACTCCATGCTGATTTGGCTACATTTCTCTTCCTGCTGAACATCCAGTTTAAAGTTCACTGTTTCCATTTCGGTTTTCTTAAGGCCTCTGTGACTGAAGGAGCCGAAAATGAATTCATGGTATTTCTAAAGGCTGAAATACGATGACGCACAAAATGAGGAAATCACTAATGCAAATTCTACTAAATATTACTGTCACGTGTGTCAATGCCTTATTTTGGGGGGAGGGACCTTTTCCCACTCTCACTAGACTGTTCCATTCATGAGTGTATTTATCGGTAGGAAGGACTCTTGTCTGGCCTACAAAAGAAGCGACTTGGAAGAAAGTGACTGCCAAGGAAGGATCCTGGGCCCAATCCCAATCTCCACCCTAGCCCTCATCATTTTTGCAGACGTTAGCTGGTAAGTGGCTGAGTGTGAAAGGCTGTAAGGGCTCGAAATGGTATTAAAGGAATAGGGCAGCGCTTTGCTATATGTCACGTGACATAACCTTAATGACGCAAACAAATAAGAGATGAAGACATGAGATGAACTTTATTAATGCCATCAGGAAAATTCAATTGACGTAGCTATAGTTAAAATAAAATACAAGACAATTACAATAAGTAATTCATTATTTAGGCAACAAAAATAGTCCCAGTAGTAAATGCTTGTGGATTTGGGACGTATTAATTATCAAATAATCAATCATAAAGTAAAAATAAAAATAAATGGTGATAAATTGGTGTGTAATCAGATTATTTCATTCCTTTGATTTGATTTGTTTTTATCAACCTTAAAGCCTTTTTAATGTAGGCAGTGTTTCTTTGTAAATGTTGGTCACCAGCGCATCCCCTTTAACTTTTTTTAATGCTTCGGGTGTTCCCCCGAGTTTTACGTCATAACACAGTGAATTGTAGGCTATTCCCTCAGGTAAAGTCTGTAGAAATGTCGACTTAGGGAAAGTGGCCATAAAGGGCTCAATATGTCAGCGATTGAGCCCTCAGTCACTTCACAGTTTACATTTGAACAGCCCTCAGGAACGCGACTCAAAAAGTCTGTGAGGGTAGACACTGGGAATGGGCCCTTGACTCATGAGAAACAGTTTATTTCCCGGAGTTTGATATTTCCCATAGCCACTAAATGCAGCACAACACTAACACGTCATCCTAAATTGTGCTCTGTGTTTTCTGTTCGTTGCAGCCATAGACTGTACATAGTTTGCAACGTTGGAATCCGGTTTATTATCGACCTCCTATCTTTTTTTCCTACCTCCTCCCTCTATCAATTAGCCTTAAATAAAAATACTGTAAATTAAATAAGAAGAGGCTATACATACAGAGTGAAATGTTTGAAGGCTGTTTAACTAGCTATTTTAATACATATTTAATTGGGATATGTATACGGCTGACCGTGACAGATCGTCGTCTTAGCGCCAAATAAAATGTCCTCTATCTGTAGAGCATAGTATGACATAGCCGATGAAGCCTATAGCTAAGTATCTTGCAACATTTTCCAACAAAATCGCTGTCATTCTGTGTGGATATTTTAGTTCCAGTTTAGCGAAGGCAAGCTGTTATGGCTTTAAGGCGATTTGCGTTAGTGCTTAGAATACACGGCAGTAGTTTAACACTTTTTGAAGTAGGACGTGGGAAATTACAGTGTTCCGAGTTTCTTCGAATGTAGCATTACCCCAGCTACTTCCAGCAAATATGGTGGAAGCAGGAAGTGTTGAGTACAATAAGTAAGCTAAATTAGGCTTCGGTGTGGTTTGTTACTCTACGTTTTTCAGCTGAAATGGAAGACGTGGAGATTACAGATGTCAACGACGGTGACTTTCCACATGTGGAGAAAGCGTCCCCACAAAACCAGGATCTGAGTTCCCTGAGCACAACCGGTAACTTAAGCGTTATATGATAACATGACTATCTATATGCTATACTATCTTATTCAATATTGGATTAACACATTTTGATTAGTTAAACTAACAAGCAGAAGTATCGTCTGCTGCCAGTAAGGCGTTTAATCTTTTATTTAGGTTTAATTGAACTTTGGCAATTAGTAACAGTAAACAATAATACCCGTTTTTTTTCTTTTTAAACAGAGCTAACGTTAGCATTAGCTAGCTGAGATTGACATCTTGATTGATATAGCGTTGATTGTGAATGTTTTATATTTAGCTAGCGTATACCGTTGGTTATCTACACATAGCGTT
Organism: Coranthus polyacanthus; assembly: GCA_037367275.1. NCBI lineage: Eukaryota > Metazoa > Chordata > Actinopteri > Kurtiformes > Apogonidae > Coranthus > Coranthus polyacanthus. Next base: position 3,712,353 of record JAPQRN010000018.1, read on the forward strand.
AGCTAAATACGTTCCAGTTGTCTGTGCCATGTGGCGAAACTCTCCGTTTGCTGAACGTGTTTTCTAAGGGGTAACACTATTGGTGAATGAAAACAGAGATGGCAGGCCCCTGACTATCTAGCAACACAATGTCCTGTAGTGAACCGAACCACTCATTAGGTTTGTACTCCTCTCTGACCAGGCAATGCAGTCAAGTGGGCCGTCGATGGGGAAGTTCCGGTCAAGCCAGCCGCAGCTAAATCTTTGTTGCGCGTCTATTCTAGAATTTACGGTAGCTGCGAAAATGGACGCTTATTGACTGAAACGGTTCAGGTAAAATGTCCAGATACTGTCAATGGATTATTGTTCACAGTGACCCGCACTATAACTATGACAATTTTCAAGCGATATTGCTGTGGAAATTATTGATGAATTAATTCTAAAGTTCCTTGAAAAATCAATGCAATCACACCTTGTTCTCGTCCCTCTTTATTTATTCATTTATGTATTTATTTATTATTCCATACGTTTTTTGCAACACTACTCCTCCTACATGCTTTGTGCTGTTAAAACCATTTAAATATCAAATGTTCAGCTCGTTGAGGACATTATTGCTATTACTTTTCGTATTTCTACCTTTTGTACTTTTTAAAATATTAAGCTTTTTCCAACACAATTTTTCTTATTAAAATGAATGGGAAACTCCTTCAAGACTTAAGTGATGCAAGATCGAGTCCCGCTCTCAGCAATCACAAACTCCATCAAACCTTCTATTCTTAAAGGGGCTATGTAGTTTGGGGGATTGGCAGTAATGCGCAACATGCGGCATCACCGCCTACCCCCTCCACTCTTGGCTCAGAGCAAGTAGTAATGAAGTTTGTTTACAGAGGGCACTTCACTAGGTTTTGTCCTCTAAGTGAACTGGTAAGTTACTGCTCTTATTACACCACTTTAAGCTATTAAACTTCTATTTAGCTCTTTCATATCTTTTAAACTTTTTAAAATGATCACAGTTTAAGTTTTCAACTTTTTTCATCTTTTTCTAGTTTTATAATGGGTGTGTATGTGGTGGAATCTTCAAGCTAGAGTGGATGACCTTCAGTTGTTCAGCTTTTAAGGAAAAATTCTCAAACAAAACCATATGCCTTTCACAAATTTCACTTCAACACACAAATTATACATTAAAAATGTAGAGAAATCTGTCCTCTTTCAGGCAGTATATGTTTTAATGCAGTGTGACTTATGTTTTTTGAGATTTTCAGCCTGAAGCCGAGAGTGGTCCCTTCTCCTCTCCCATTCACTCTGTTATTTCTGCTCTGGAGCCTTGGAGCAAAACCACAGCCTGTACTCTTTTCTAACTTGCCCAAACTCACTAATTTTTCACTTTTTTTGCACAAATTACATATCAGAATGTCAAGCAGACTCTTCTGCCTCTTGTGATCTGTGATTTGTTTTGTGATATCTTTTACACCCTTCACATGAGAATCCTCTGCTTGGTACCTTGCTTCCTCTGAGGAAAACTCTAACCCTATACACAGAGTTCAACATTTATTTAACTCACACAGCTGTTACAGGGGGAGCTGTTTCCATAACAACACAGCTGATTTTGATTGGTTCATTACACTGCAATTTTTCATAGTCATAGTCTGGGTCAGTGTGAATAATAATCCATTGACAGTATCTGGACATTTTACCTGAACACTTTCAGTCAATAAACGTCCATTTTTGCTGCTATCATAAATTCTAGAATAGACGCACAACAAAGTTTTAGCTGCGGCTGACTTGACTGGGACTTCCCGATGGACGGCCCACTAGACTGCAGTGACCAGGCCCATTCTACATGAACTGCACCTTGCCTGGATAGAAAACAACGGTAGGCAGCTGCAGCAGGAGGTGGAGTTAAAAATCAGACTGTTTACCATCTGGAGTTTACAGTCCACGCAAACTACAACTGGAGATATTGCCTTGTGTACCATGGAAGATGAATTGAGCTTATAAAATTTTTAAAGTCAGTGTGTGAAAAATCACGTAAAGGGACTGTCATTAGAACTTATTAATAAGCCAGAGACATTTAAAAAATCTACCTATGGGTAAAAATATGTACGAAATTACCATGAAAGTTACAAATAAACAGTTTCCATCACTGTGTCAGACATACAGAGAGTTAAATGTTTTGATAAGTGTATTATTTCAGGAGGTATGCAGGAAATTTTTCCCCCCAGTATGTAGAACAGGTATATTTATAAAAACATAAAAGCAGCAGAGGATTTTTCTAACAGATTTAATCGATGTTTTATTCACTTATGGTGTATGTTGCAGTTCTATTCTATTTTTCATTTAGCTTCAGTATTCCTAAAATAATCCCCAAGTATGTTTTGAATGTGCAGAACATGAAGAGAAATACTGCTAAAACACATACAGTATACACTTTTAAATGTGCACATGCTAAGCAAATCATGTCTACATATGTGTGGACTGAAAAACATTTTTCTAAATCTAAATGGATTCAAAGTGTTTTTTTAATGACATATACATCTGGTGCCTGAATGTTTTGTTTTCTTTAGATAAAATAACACATTTATCCCACCCAAATGGCTTAGATGTAGGGTATTAGCATTTTCTCTAAGTTTGTGGAAAACTTAGTGCACAGTTGTGGAGTCAGGAGGTCCTTCTGCAGACGCAATGTTATTTTTTTTCAATTAAAAAACATATAATTTAGCATAATTTTGGACCATTCTTCTTATCATACATGTGTCAAAAAAATTTGGGAAAGCATCCAAAACATCAAAAAAGTTTAAAAACAAAATTTGCTAAGCCCACTGGGGACCAACTGCAGTCATTAGATCTGGGAAAAGTAATTTTAGTTTTGATGCTCTCCACATTGATTTTATATGGATTTGGTCTTCAGTGGTGTCCAAAATGGCTTGGGTGCTGCACCTTAGCCTGATAATGGTAGGGAAAACACTGACTTTTGGTAGATGTACATTTTGTTGAATAAACAAATAAAGAGTTGAAAAACACTGATAATTACAAGTATCTATTTATTAACATTATCATACTAACCAATATTTTTTGCCATCCTGGTTTTATTTTTAGTTTAGTTAGTTTAGTTAGTTAGTTAGTCTATGGGAATGTTCTAGAGTTAATATACAGCCGAAAGCACTAGATTCCTCATTTCTGCTGTGTGTGTCACCAACATGTCTGTTAGAGGTGATCAGCTGAAAGGTCTGTGTGCATGTGTGTGCTTTGCCCAGAGGTTTGTCTCTCAGACCGAACTATGCATTAAGTGAGAAGAGCAGAAAGAGGAGAGAGATGTATAACTGGAGGCGCTTTGTTCTGCCCACACATGCTGCACAATGCTGTTATTGATTGGCTGGAGGTAAAAACTCACTGCCTCAAGGTTGATGCCAAGAAATACCCCAAACACAGTAAACAGAGAAAACAGAAAATACAGACAGAGGACAAGGTCTCTGCCGGTAAATACACCACCACACACTGGCAGAAGGTCACAAGTGACAATTGAGAAGGATTATTACAATCTATTCTGATAGATTGATTGATTCGATGACTGACTGATTGTTTTACAATAAGAGCTTGTGTCCCTTTTAGTAGGAGAGATTCTATCCCACTATGGATGGCACCTGCTGGCTGTGACTGCACTGGTCTACCTGCTGATCCAGTACCTCAACAAAAGGAACTCATGGCAGAGTCACAGCAGCCCTCCTCCACAAACCCAGCAGGGTTAGTACATCTTCATATCTTTAAAAGTTTGGATCTTAATGATAGTTTCATTAGATATGTTACTGGATACTAACATTGCACTGATTATCATTCTGGTCTCAATTGCTTGGTCTCTAATAGCCCTTTACCACCAATATGGAACCGGTGCCATTCCAGTTCACAAACCTAATTTAGAACCATTGGAACAGAGTGTTTCAACCAAAAATAAATTGGTTCAGAACCCTGAATCTTGCTTCCCAGCTGGACCCAAAAAATAGAAGGTTTTCTCTGGACTCGAAGTTTGAACCATTACAGATGTGTCATATTCTGTTGAAAATAGAGAGGACAGAGACGACAACAATAATGTTTAAGTCTGAGAAACTCATGGAGAAAAGAATGTGCAGTAACTAACTAAACTGACTGACTAAACCCAGTGTTTGGTGACAATTAAATCATATCCTGAATTTAAGGAAAAGCTAGAAAATAGCACAAAAAAGAGTAAACAGGTTGGTTTCACTTCAATGCAAGAACAAATAATAAACAAACTAGCTTGTTCACCTGTTGAGTGGGACTTATGCAGCCCATTTCAAAATGCATATATCCATACTTACACTTACTATTTTGAGTGTGTAGTATGTTCACACTGTCAGTCACAGCAATATGTAGTGCACTGGAAGTGCCTGGAAGTACACTCAAAACGGTCAAAAACTTGTGTGATAAACTGTACACTTCTTACCCTCAACAATCGCCATCTTGGCTGGGTAAGGGGAGGGGAGGGACCAGAAAACTTCTGAAATGTCAGTGGAGGAAGCTGTGATCGCAATAGTGGTGAACATTGCACTGTAAAAACTCACTTAACATACGAAAAGCTACGTTTAATGGAAGATATTCTGGTAGGTGGTAATGCTCTGCTAGTTAACCATTAAAAAGCAGCAAAGGGAATTGTGTATTGCCATTTCTGGTTCTGGTAAGTGCACAACAGCCATTTTGATTTGAGACAACAATAACTCGTCAACAAGTACATTGTATGCAATGTACTAACAGAATCACTTGATTTGAGACACAGTGCTGGAGTTTGTGTTTACTGAATAAAACCATCAAATGATTTTGTTACACAAAGGTTTGATGAAGTTTACAAAGTTGAAGTTTTACCGCATCATTAACCTTATAACATCCACTCTTTTGTGGGAACCCTAACCCTTAGCTAGGGTTGGGGTTAGGGTTAGACTTAAACAGAAGAACTGTAAATCCAATATGCATGCTATTAGGGTTCATTTGAAAGGGAAAATCTTCTAGTGGTCACCACTGTACAATCACAACTCCATCAGAGTCATACATAGTTGCACATTCCCATTAAAAGCAAAATATTTATATTATATTCCTAATTAAATCTTATAACCTTAATACTGTAATTTCCAGACTATAAGTCACTACTTTTTTCCCATGCTTTGAACCCTGTGACTTAAACAATGATACGGCTAATCTATAGATTTTTACGGGCTAACAGCTTCCAGGGGGTGCCCTGGCAGGAAGCGCAAGAGCTGAGGCTGTTCAATTCCGACACTAAAGAAGACGACTTCAGTAGTTTTAGTGCGCAGGAGGAAGATGAAGATGGCGATCAATGACTTTTCTGGTAGGCTAACGGCCTATGGCTGGTAGGATGGTTATTTTTTTAACCAGCCGTGTTACTGCAGTTTTACTGTTGTTTTACTGCCGTGTTATTGCACTTATATTGTCGTTTTACTGCTGTGTTGCTGCCGTGTTAGAGGCACTGTTTGCATGTATTTATTTACGGTAATTCAAAATTTTAAAAATCTTTCTGTGTGCCATCTTTCTGGGTAGATATCTCATGTTACAACGTGGACACCTGCGGCTTATAGACAAGTGTGGCCTATATATGTACAATTTTTCTTTTTTCTTTTTCAATTTAGCTGGTGCGGCTTATATTCAGGTACGCTCAATAGTCTGGAAATTACGGTAGTTTTGAATCTAGCCTTTCAATATTTGGAGCAGGTTGTGGTTTTTTTTTTAAAAAAAAAAAAAAAAAAAAAAAAGGTCTTGTTAGATTTAGAAGCTTTATGTGAACGTGCCACATGTACTGCATATCCTAGTAAGTCACAGTATATTGTATATTTTATGCCGTGTACATCATTGTTGGCACAGAGATCTTTGATTTTAGCTTTATCTCATCTCTTTTTTTAAGACTAGACAGTAATTTAGATCAGAACTGACTGTGGATAAAATTAAACTTGATAATATAATTTTTCCTCCTTTTTTCTGTGTAAAGATGCATCATTGGTGGCAAGAAGACAAGAGGCCATGGAAGCATCTCGGAGAAAGATGCAAGAGGACCTTGATGCCAAAGCAGCCATATTCAGAGAGAAGCAGAAACAGGTGAAGTCGTAAAGTAAACAGGAGTCTGATGACCCCTATAGTATATCATGTAGGACCTGAACAGAGTGTGTTATGTGTTTTGTGAACAGCAAGAAGAAGAGAAGAGGAGAAAGAAAATAGAGATTTGGGAGAGTGTGCAACAGGGAAAAAGTTACAAAGGAAATACTAAACAGGTAGGTTTTCAATTTCTGTCATACTGGCTTGTTATGCAGCCAAGCATCCTGTATCTGGCATTTGTAATGCCCCCACACACACTTAAACACAAACATACATGATTCAAAACTTCAAATACCTGTCCTTTGTCTATAACTTCTAAATATAAAAATATAATATGTTTTGAAATGTTCTAATGCTGCTGTGGACATATGAGCCCCTCACTGTATCAGTCACTGTTTACCACTGCAGAGCACCGAAGATGCCAGCTCATCAACTACAGTGCTGAAACCAAAGACGGACAAGAAGCCACTTCGTGATGCTGGTATGTTCTTTAATGAGATGCAACTAAACCAAAGTCAGCACAGAGGGTCTAAAGCAGTGGACGATATCCGTTCCACCAAATCTTCCCATCAAGCCCGCAGAATATTAATAAATTAATATAATCTGGGGAGGTATGGTATTTAGGATATATTTAATTTTTCCCTTGTAACCTATAACCTACCTTCCTTTGTATAGCAAAGCATGGTGCACCTCATACATTCAGAAATTTCTACTAAAATGGCTATAAATTTTGTAAAGTTTCTTTATTTTAAATAATGTTTTAAATTCATAATCGTACATCGTCATTCTTTTCTTGTTCTTTCACCACTGTACTACTGAAGAAATATCCCACTAATTTCTACATAGGCAGATGTTTAAAATAAAACATTTATACATATTTTATCAGTTTTGTTTCAGTAAACTATTCTAATTACAGGGCCCGAGACTTGTTGGTGCTTTTTTTTTTTCTTTTTTGATTTGCAGTACACTGTACTTCTCTTCTTAACAGAAATTCAGTAATGCAATAACATTCAGTGTCAATAAGATACAGACTGCATTGCATTAGGTGTTGTTTATAGCATTAATGTTGCTAGGCCAGTGCATTTATTTAAGTCTGTTTATAGTTTTTAGTTCCGTCCGTGTATAGTTATATTTTCTACAATCTGTGGTTAGTAAAAGTGTTAATTTAGTCCATTTTAACCAACTGGAGTTTGTGTAGCATGTTTTGCTGCTCCATCATATTTACCATTCAGTTTATCATGTTGTGTGTCCTTTACCTCTTATGCTGGACTAGCAAAGCTGTGACACCATAGTAAGTTTCTGGTCTGAAGCATAGGGCTACAGATGAGCCTCATGTGAGCACTGGTAGAGTGGATGATGAGGTGCTCTGCTCGGTGTTGTAAATGTAGGCTCTGGGCAATAGAGATACAGTGGCAAGAAAAAGTATGTGAATCCTTTGAAATTTTGTAGTTTTCTGAATGAATGGAATTAATTGGTTATAAAATGTAGATATAGACAAACACAATGTGCTTAACTTAATACCACACAAAAAATTGGAATATTTCATGTTTTTATTGAACACAGGTATTAAACCCTCATAGTGCTGCTGTAAAAAGTAAGTGAACCCTTAGGCTAATGACTCAAAAAAAATAGTCCAATCAAATAAATTAAATTTCAGCCAGGTGTGGAGCTACTTTGACCTATAAAAAACACTCAAACATTTTGAGTTTGCTATTCACAAGAAGAATCTGCAGATGTGAACATGCCTCGCAAAAAAGAGATCTCCGAAGACCTTCGATCAAGAATTGTTGATTTGCATAAGACTGGAAGGGGTTACAAATCAATCTCAACTACTTTAGGTATTCTCCAGTCCACAGTTAGACAAATTGTCCACAAATGGAGACAATTTAGTATTGTGGCTACTCTCAAGTTATTAAATCCAACGGTTCACTCACTTTTTCCAGCAACAATAGTGTTTAACAGTTGTGTTCAATAAAGACAAGAAATATTCAAATTTTTTGCATGGTATTACGTTAAGCACATGCAGATCAGATCACATTTTATGACCAATTCATGCAGCAAACTAGGAAATTTCAAAGGGCTCACATACTTTTTCTTGCTACTGTATAAGTTAGTTAACAGTGAGACTCTCCTCACCACAATATTTTTGGTTTGTTAGGAGACTATAGAGGAACAAAATGGAGATTGTGGAGTGGGCCACCAAAGATTCAAATTATATACTATGTGATGTTCATAAATGGTCATCTGTTCAGAACAGTATGCATGCAAAATACCCATAAAATACATGGTCATACACATTCTAAAATTATCATGTTCGAATGGTATTTTTAGTTTTTTTTTTTTTTAGTTTAGTACTTGATAGGGACAATGGACATTAATAAACATTGCTGTAAATGTTAGCCAAAAGGCTCTTTTTCATCTGTTGTCCCTGGACAGATGTTACAAGGTCATCCTAAAATCAGAAATATAAGATTAAAATGTCAATAGAAATATGGACTCGATTAAGTCTATATTGTGCCTTAATTTGCTATTGCAACCTTTGCTTAATTTTTAGACACTTACCTAAAACATACAAAACAAAGGCACATACACTAGAAAACATGCACAATATACAAAAATCTATCTAGCACAATAAAGTAAAAAGAAGACAAAAAAATACAATAAGACATTCATGCAGACACATGAGGACAGACTGCAACAAGACAGCGACAGGTGGCAGCAAGAGAAGTTGAGCACAAAGAGTAGTGCAACTGAGTTTTAGTGCTGACAGAGCTGATTATTGATGGAACCATTTTTTTATGTGCTTTAAATAAACTATGAATTCAGTTCTCTAATAGTAGTTGGGATGGAGTTCCAGTCTAGTGCAGCTTTAAAAGAGAATGAAGTCTGATTGAAGATTGAGTGGAATAAGGCAGTCCCATCTTGCTACACCTCATGTGAAACTATATGTTCTTATGTTAATAAACTCTCAGTGGAGAAGTCAAGCCATGTATAATCTTATACATAAGACACACATCTATATATTTAATCATGTTTTCCCACTCAGCAAGTTATATATAATATTTGGCAATGATAGAAATGTACTGATTTTCTGTCAAGGATTTTAAAGGTCCTGTGTCTTAACACTTAAAGTTCTATCTATACCATGTATATCTGTATATTAAAGACTTCTGCAATGGTGTTGACCAAAAAAAATAGTATAGATTTGATTTTCCCTCACTTTTGAGTGCTTCTCTGTGTCTCTGCCACAAACAGCTCATATTACTCTGGGAGGATAATGTCACCTCCCACTTTTCATCAGCAAACGTTCTGATTGGCTAACCAGACTCTTAGAAATCCAAGGTACAATTGAAACCGCTTATTGTGATCATGGTTATAGTGATCAACCGCTTATATGGATCAAAAACCCTGGGACAGAATCATTCCTATACAAATGCTGTTTAAATAATTTGCTTATAGGGATCAAGTAGTCATCTTATAGTGGTCATTTTGGGTCTTTTCAAACGTGAAGTCGGTACTACCTAGAAATCATTTTCTCTTCATGAACAACAACAGAAATCAAATGTAATTGAAACCGCTGCGGACATTTTGTAGACATTTCACATAATATGAATAAACCTAATCTTACCCTATACCCTAAGTAAAAGACAGAGCTACAGGGTCATTGCACTTAATTAGCATAATCTTAGCAAAACTGAAACTTGTTTCACTTATTAGAAACTAGGTTTTTCCATGAAGACACCCATCAGAGTTTTTTTGAGAGTTGGAAATGGCATGAAATTTTACAGAGGTGGCTGCCTCATACTTCTCTATGCAAGAAAAACTGTGATCTTATTAACTGTATTATCATTATTAGTATTATTAGTAGTATTATTATTATTATCAGAACATCTATGAAAATAAGTACCAGGTTTTTAAACAAAACAATAATTGGAGTGAATTTTAGTTGTTTCTATGCAGCCAGTGCTTCACAGATGGCATGTCTCTTTTTTCTAGACTACAATCCCCTTACTGGACAGGGAGGAGGCAGCTGCTCCTGGAGACCAGGCAGGAGAGGACCATCATCTGGTGGATGAGGTTAAGGGACGTCAGAGACATCAGTGTGACCTTTGAACTCTGACAACAAAGTGCACCCTGACTGACTGAAGGAAGCTGATAATGTCACCCAAGTCTTGGCTTTTTTTTCCCCATTTTGAATGGATATTAATCTGTTGGTATCTGCTTTCCTACTTGATTTTTTTGTCTGCTGTTCTTTACTGTGCAGTTTACTGCTGCTTTGTAAAGCATGAAAGCTGTTCTAGCGATGGTCCTAAATCATTCTGTTGCAAGCGACATATACAGTGTGATGACATTGAAAGCTTTTAAATGAAGCCAGTCCTGTAAATGGTACCTAACCAGTGGGTTTGGCTGATGAATTTCACAGTCAGTGTGTTTTTTTGTAATATATTTTAATATGTTTATCAGTGTGTCTCATCCATAACTTTAGCACCAATATTACTACAGCAGAAGTAATTGGTGGACATATTGTCAATTATAAGTAATAAACTTTTGTTGTAAACATTTTGGACATGAAATGGAAGGTACGTAGACCTAATCTACTACATTCATGCAATAAAGAAATGGTCACTCCTGGTTTGAATTTGTGTAGTTTGGAACCTGGGTCCTTCCGTATCAAATCACACAGTTTCAGAAAAAAAATCCAGGTCAACCTCTCATTCCCCTGGAAAAATTCACAGGTGCTCCTGTACTAAACTTATGGTGAAATCCCAAATTTTTGGTCTGTATGTCTAATAGTTTTGAAACTACAGCCCGTTTAAATTTTCATTAATTTGATGCATTTTTCTGAAGAAGCCTTTCAGTCCAACTTCTGACATTCATTGCTCAGATCAGACATTTAATCAGATCAGGTCTATCTTATATACTTTTCTTTCCAGGGGGCTCTCAAAATGGTAGAAAACCAAAATGACACATTTGAGACTACACTAACTCACACTAACATCTTGCCATATAAAGCACCAAAGCGTTTTCCTGTCACTTATGACCCATTAGCTCATGTGTATAGAGTAACCATATAGGAGTGTCGAAATATTCTTTTTGAAATGGGCATGATTTGCAGAATTGCCTGTTTACATGTCCTCATTCGACCACGTCGGGCAGATATCCATCATTTTCATATTTTCACTGGGTATTTTTATATATCTGAAGATGATCTTACAAAAATTCAGTGTTGTTGCTGAGCCTCATGTTGGCATGTTATCATTGGAATTGTGAACCACCTCCACATACTGCAGTTAAGTGGGCTTGAACGGGAAGTCCCGGTCTAGCCAGCTGCAACTAAAATTTTGTTACACGTCTATCCTAAAATTTAACGCAGAAGTGAAAATGGACGCTTATTGACTGAAACTTTTCAAGTAAAATGTCAGATAAAACACTATCTACTACTATTTTAAAAGCCATGATCAAATGCTGAAATATTCCAAACATTACCATTCAGAACGATCATGACCTTGTATATCTTTAAACTTTTTAAAGCGAAAATCAGTGCAATCTAGCACTGGCAGTTAATTTCATATTCAAAAACTCATAACATCTTTTTCTTCAGAGGTTACCAGATACTGTTAATGGATTATTGTTTGCATAACTATGACAATTTTCAAGTCATATTGCTGTTGACATTATTGATAAATCAAGGCTAAAGTTCCTTGAAAAATCAATGCACTTAGTTCATTTTGTCAATTTTAAACCCTCATAAAATCTTTTTCTTCAGAGGTTACCAGATACTGTCAATGGGTAAATGTAACAATGCTTTTAGGTGTTGTCCCTGTCAAATAAAATTTTAATTTAAAAAAATCTGCAAGTCATTAAAGATTACCATGTGTAGGCCATTAAAAGCAGTTAATCAGAAATAAAACATTTACAGAAATTTCCTTAACTACATGCTTAAAAGCTGAGACTGAGATAAATTTTACAAGTTTCAGTGTTTTTTCGTTACAAATTCCAGTCATTCCAGTCATTAGCTGTGGCAGACTAAGACAACAGGCCAATGGAGGAGTTGGATTTAGGGGCTTTTCCTCTGATGCAAAGAGAAGACTTTGCTGCAGATACTGGTCTCAGTAGCTGACGTAAATAGAGGGATGAGTGTCCTTAAAGAGTTTTATAAATGAGTGTTGACAAATGGATATTACTGTGAGTTTGCAACAATGGTTATTTAACCAGAACGCAGAGAAGAAAACGGTGTGTTTTGAATGGGGAGTTTGTAACAACTGAAATAGAAAAGTGATTGAACGTGTCCAGTTTATGAAGTGGTCCTTTGCAGGCCAGTCTACACATTGTGTCCCTATAATCGAACACAGGTTAGAATGGTCATTTCAACAATCATACATTTGCAATTTATAGTGTATTATACATATTACCTTTCTGTACTCATTCATCGTCATATAGTAAGGAATATTACATTGGTAGAAGTGAATGGCAAACTCTGAAGCACAAAGCAATAAGATATACTCTATCAGGCAACAATAGTTGTTCACTAATGATTTGGGTCTTGTTTACAGCATACAGGAAGGCAGACAAGCAGGGTACACTTCTGAGAAACGGCTGCACTCAGTACGCACCACACACATGTGTAGTACGATGTACGGAAGATTTACTTGGATTAATTTCCGAGTGTAAACCACAATTCATCACAGTCTGCTGCATCACAGCAGTCCAGGTGAGAATTCATCTACTGTTCCTCAGTGCCCGATGCTTTGTAGTTCTTGTGATCTCTACGCTTTGTTATAAACCCTCCATCCCTGTTGAGTTTGTTTTGAGGTTTTGTCGCCAGTAACTTAGTCCTGAAGTTAGTTACCTTGTTGGTATGTTTAAGAGTGACGTAAGGTAGTTACGATGCAAATCTAGAATGAGACCTTGTGGTGGATAATTATGTTTTATACAAAATATTCAGTGGTTGTATGAGCTCGTAATTCATTTTCATGGTTTGGAAATAAAAGAAAGACCCAGTGCTAAAGAAAAAGCCCTCTACTTCTGTCATGTTTTATTGGGTGGACAAATGCACATGTTCTAAATATGTGTATTTTAGAACATGAAATCTACACCTATGGAAGTGTGATGTAATGTTGTTTAAACAGGTAAACAAAAGACATTGAGTACAGTGTAGTGAATCATGTCTGTATGTGAGTGAACTGAGAGAAGTTTATCTACAGGAGAATAAATACTTGAAAACAATAAGAATAAGAATGCTTGAAAGCCTATTATATTATATTATATTATACTTTTTAATTGTTCCCTGGTCTACCCTAAATTGATACAGAACTAATACAGGCATAAATTGGTGCACACAAATTCACCAGAATGCAGTAAATAAAGAATTTGATGTTCAAGATTGGCTTGAGGAGGAACCTCTGACCCTACACCCATGGTTGCATCAATCTATAGAGCTGCAACTAGCCCCACTATCAATTCAGACAATAAATGTCATCATTATTTTATAACATATTGTCTCGCTGAAAAACTATTCCCCAGAAGACAAAACAAAAACAACATAATACACAAATTTGATAAAAACTCAATTGATTGACTAATAACAATGTATTCAAAATCCCCTAGGCCCCCAAAACCATAGACACACAATTCAGAATTATGACCCCTGTTTAAAATGTTTAAGATGAACCAGTAACTTATGTGGAAACAATACAAGCATACAGAGGTTCAGTTTCATCCGAGACGGCCTTCGGACTAAAACCACTTGGGGGAGCTCCAGGACAGAGACCTGCTCAAAGACACGCTGCGTTTGCGGACGTTTTATTTACATTACATTTACATTAAGATCTATTTTAAAAACAGTTGTCTTGTCATTGGTTTACAAAACTTTATCTTCACGCACATTTTAGTTGACTTAGTTTTGAGACTTTTTTTTAGCTAATGCATAGCTGTAGTTATAGTTTCAGGCCTATGTTGGAGGCGTTAGTGTTTTAGTAGGCCAGAAATATATGTAGAGGTTTTGCATTGTTAATATATCAACTTTCAATCGAATAAGATAATGGCTCTGGCTATATTTTATGTTCACACTCCCATATTCCGTTTAATTATTTCACTGGAATAGTAATAATAATAATAACTAATATTACTAATAGTATAGTTCTTATAAAAACCTTTGCTCGAGTCTAAACACAAGTGAAGTGTGAAACATGTAGAAAGTGAGGATTTTCCTACATACATAAACGCAGCACTGACAGCTCGAATGGATTCCTCGAGCCAGCCAGTCAGAGCACTGCTACGGCAAATCATTTGGGTCAAACCACTGTTAAACCCTTCGCATCAGCTATCTCGAATGTCCGACATTCTTCCAATGGCGAGATAATAAGGAGAATGGCTCCGCTATTCAAAGCAAAGAACACCCTTCTGTACTTATCGTTTGGCGTTAAGGTTTGTACATAGTTGATAGTGAAGGACAGCTTGATGAACAGAGGGAATAGGAACGGAAAACTGTTCAGGTTGAGGCTTCACGGGGACTGCTGTGATGCTACGTAGGCAACTGGAAGAAAAGGGCTTTTCTACCATGAGAGAGTGTGTATGAGCCCGCTTTTCTGGACACGCGATCTTAACGGTTTCGGATTTTTTGTATATATTTTTATATCTCTTAATTTTGTTTCATTGTTTTATTTTTACCCAAAGACGGTTTAGGATAAAGTGAGGATACAGAGCGAGCTGGTGAAGTTTTGGGTAATGGCAGGTCGAAGCCGTAGAGCATGGTTTAGTGTTCTGTTGGGGCTGGTTGTCGGGTTCACACTGGCTTCCAGACTCATTTTACCCAAGGCGACCGAGTTGAAGAAAGCCGGACAGAAACGAAAAGCAAACCCCGCCGGTTGTGGGTTGAACAGGGGTCTAAGAAAGGAATACAGCGGGGTATTATGGCCACCACAAGATAACGGTTCACCGGCTACCGAGAAACCTGGACCCAGGTCCAATAATTTCCTATTCGTCGGCGTGATGACTGCCCAGAAGTACCTGAACAGCCGAGCTGTGGCGGCGCATAGGTATGTGATACGCCAGCGAACAAAGCTTCTTCATCCCACAAATCACCCGTTTAACTTTGCGTAACGGTTCAACAATGTCCCTTTAAAACTGTGTCAGTTTAACATGGCCTTGCTTGGAAGCTTACCTGGGGAGACATACACCTTTTTACAGTAGAGCTCACTTTCATTTGCCAACACTGATGGCAACGACTCAGCTCGAACCATTTTTACCTGCAAGAAATGGAGAAAAGGATATACAAGAATACCCTGCAATCCACTGGCCGTTTTTTTTGCACTGTCAGTTGTTAGGCTACTACAACCCCGAATTTACTACAGCAGTACTAGCTGTGCGTTTTCATGGGATTTTTAACATTTCCCCATTTTGAATTTAACCTTACATAGTTGTAATTTACCATAGTAGTGAACATAGTGCACATTGTAATTGAAGCTTTAACCTCTAATGTTTGTGTGCATACATGCCATTTTTCTGACCACCAAGCAGTTAATGATGCCATTTTCTGACCCAAATGTGATGTGATTTAATTCCTTCAAACAGCAATTCATAACCAAACCATGAGACAAATAAAACCCTCTCATTTTCATATTTGAGATACAGCAACATTAATGTTGTAATTTTCACTTTAAAAGGACTAACTATTCAGTTCTCTTTTTTTGATTAGCTGATCAGTTGCAGTCTAGAACTGCAACAATTGATAGCTCTTTAGCCCACCAGGCAGCTGATCTGGGGGGATTTTTTTCTGTCACAGGGCACCAAACTTTGTGAACTTCTGATAGTTTTATTTATGAGTAACTCCAACCTGCATGGTGGAGTCTGAAACTCACAGCTGAAGCTGCTATAGAGCACAGTATACAGCTGGGGTTTGATACAAAGAAGGCAGCATTTATTTTATGTAGACTTGTACCTGTAAAATAGTTTTATCTCACTTTAAAGAAGGTGGAACACAATAGAAAAGTAATCTCATAAATGATAACCATTTTACAGTTTTTCCTGGTGATTTACAATGGATTTTTAAACCAAAATTACCAAAAAATCAGTGCATGTTCACATAAAATATGCATATATTAACTGGAGCTGATTTAAGGGCTGATTTTTAGTTGTGAATCATAGTTGAAGAAACCAGATGTTAATTATGATTTCAAACTCTTGTTTATTCTTAGAAACACTTCAGAACATTTCACAAATCTATAGGGCATTCAAAACTGTTACAATGATAATACTTTTTGACATCAAAAATGTGCATGAGTAAAATAAAGGAAAACCACAAAGTAGGGCTTCAAATAATTATTTGCATTCTTAATAATCTTCTGAATTAATCTATTAGTTGTTTGGTCTATAACATGTCATAAAAGGGTGAGAAATGTTAATGAGTGTTTCCAGAATCCCAAGATAACCTCCTGCAATTTCTTTATTGTCAACAAGACAAAATACTACCAAATGTTTCGACAGCCAAATGAGTGTGATATGTGACTCCTGACACTTTTGGCCAACAGGTGACCTG
Organism: Coranthus polyacanthus; assembly: GCA_037367275.1. NCBI lineage: Eukaryota > Metazoa > Chordata > Actinopteri > Kurtiformes > Apogonidae > Coranthus > Coranthus polyacanthus. The sequence goes on from JAPQRN010000018.1 coordinate 3,728,980, forward strand.
AGGCTGTGCTGCTATTGGAAGATTAGAGCTTGGTTTAGTTTAGTCAAACATTAAAATCAAAGGTTTATGACATGTCAACACACACATTATCAGCTGACTAACATCTAAAATTTGTCTCTATACACAAATTTATAACTGCTGTGTTCATATTCTCTTTCACCTCCTCAATCTTGTTTAGCACCGGCTGCCACTGGAAAAAAAGTAAATAAAATGTATATTGCAATACATATCACTTATACACATATCATTTTATCACCCAGCCCTGTAATTAACTGTTATATATGCAAGTTACTCCAAACTCTTTGACAATGTAACAATGCTTTGATAATATTATTTACATTCTAAATACTGGAATGTCACACAGTTATTTGTGATTTGCCTAAAACATAGACCTAATTTATGGAATGAACACACAACTTTACTGACAAAAACTGTTTTCTTTCTAAATGATGCCACACACATCTACGGGTAATATGTATAGAGATGAACATTGAATGTAACATGTTTGCAAGCCACATGCACATACATAATTATATTTCAACCTTTATAGTGTCCATATCACTGCCTTAGCCATCAGGTTGGTCCTGCACATTATCATGTCCTTCCTCATAGTTCATATTGTCATGGTTCTGCAGGACACATGCCTGAGTACAGTTCTGTTTATTTACTATCACAAGGGCAGTTTACACACCTTTTTGCATTTGTATGAGAGAAATTCTGAAACTGTGTCTAATGTTGGTGCCCCTTTCATTCAGTTTATGACTTAAATCTGTGTCTGTTTGAAAAGCTAATTCATCAAATTAAGTTTCATCCAAAAACACAAATTACTAAAAAAATTGCAATATTAAGTGTATTTGGAACTCAACAACAAGTAATATGAGGAACTATGCTTTGAATTTTTTTTTGTGAAAAAATGGCATTTTGTCGTTTTAATGTTGTTTTTAAAAACTTGAGTTGTGAGTTGTGTACATTTTTGTCATTTCTGTGGGTAGACCATCATTCTAAAATAGACTGTTTGGTGCCCTCAGATGGTACCAACTTCTCACCAGGCTCATGGACTAAAGGCATATTTGTACATTTTCAATCTGTGTAATAGTTTGTTAGTTATTTGGTTGTTATCTGATGGTTTTTTGTTTTTTTTACTTGTGCGTGTTAACAGGACATGGGCACAGACAATTCCAGGTCATGTGGAGTTCTTCTCCAGTGAGGGCTCTGACACTTCTATACCCATTCCCATAGTGGCTCTGAGGAATGTGGATGACTCCTACCCACCCCAGAAGAAGTCCTTCATGATGCTCAAATATATGCATGACCATTACCTGGATAAGTATGAGTGGTTCATGAGGGCAGATGATGATGTCTACATAAAGAGTGAGAAGCTGGAGAGCTTTTTGCGCAGCCTTAATAGCAGTGAGGCTATCTTCCTGGGCCAAACAGGCATGGGGGCCCGTGACGAACTGGGAAAACTGGCCCTGGAGCCAGGTGAGAACTTTTGCATGGGAGGCCCGGGGGTGATCATGAGTCGCGAAGTACTCAAGAGGATGGTACCCCACATTCGAGAGTGCCTACAGGAGATGTACACCACCCATGAGGATGTGGAGGTGGGCCGCTGTGTCAGGAGATTTGCAGGAGTCCAGTGTGTGTGGTCCTATGAGGTAAGATTTTCTTTTTTCACATCTACTCTTTTTATGGCATTGACTCCAAACCAGACACAAATTAGACCACAGAATGGAATAAGATCAAAGGACCAATTCAGACCAAAGATTCATGATGAGACGAGCTGAAGACTTGCAACTACTTGCAAAGCACAGGTCTGCAGTGTTCTGAAAACCTACCAGTTCACATCAGTGGGAAACAACTCCAGTTTGAAAGTGAAGACCTAAGTGTACCTTGAAGTGTAATGCCACTTACAGCTACTAGATGTTGCTTACATAGTTGAACTTCTCTCTAGAAATACTCAATATTTTTTTTCCAGGAGTCATTGTTGCCTCGTTCTCTTTTTTAGACCCTCTAATAAGTGTATTCACTAATAATATTTTAGGGCGAAGGCTTTGCTTTTTTTTGCTTTTGCTTTGTCTGCTGTGTTGGGCTTTGATTGACAGATGTGATTGACAGCTTGCTGCCTGTCAGCACTTCTGTTTATTGAATAAAAGATTTTATTTCTGGCACAGACAGCTCAACTGGAGTTGTAGTTTAATAATACACCACCAAATATGCAAATATTTTATGAAGTTTACCTTTGAGTGTAAGCTAGCAATTAGTATTAGCTCACCCATCACCCCTTGTGGTCCCCCATCTCCGCCCTTTTGTCCAAATATGGTCACTTCTGGTCCAAAAACCAGTCCACTTCTTATATACAGTTGATTGGCACTCTATAAATAAAACTGAATTGTGAGTTACTAGCTGCATTTCTGCTATTGATGAAATGGTGAAATCTAAAAAAAATCAGAGGGTCGAGAATTTCTCCAGTTTGTTCCCAGACTAGTTGTATTATTACAAGGAGTTAATGTCACCTCTATTAAGCAGAGAACAAGAAACGATTAATTGGCATCAATAGGACGTTTTACAAATTATCGGTATTGGCAGAATGTGGCTCTGATGTGTGCTTCCTCAAGTAGAATTACTGACTTAATTCATTTATTATTAATTTATTTAGGTATTTCTTTGTTAACTTTTTAGGTATTTAATACTTTGAGTTGACTCAACAGTTATTCTGTTTCTAACAGTGCAGATATTTGTTACAGATATTTGCAGATTAATTCGCTATCAGCATTTTCCTGCTCAAGAGAAGTGATGCCATGGAGTGGGTTGAGTCGAGCTGAGACAGGCCAGTCTTGTCTTATTGCAAATCTTTGGTCTCAGCTGGGCTTAAGGCTACAGAACCTTAGTGTAGAACTAATTCCCACTACTGTATTACACTGCAGTACAGAAGACTAAATCTAGTCTAAGTCTTTTTCATACAGTGCTTCTCATGCCTGGGATTCTTAATAGTATAACATGTCTAATAACTCTTTACTCACTATGTGAGCTGCTAAGACTGAAAACTAATGACATCTCTAAACATAAGTCTGTCAGGTTAAGAAACACAGACGATCAAAGGATCAGAAGGGAATTATCCCATATGCCGATATACTGTTTTGTGCAGCCAGAGCACAGTTAGCTGTTAGAGGCCACCCAGCATTTGTCCCTATAATATAATTCAATTCAATTCAATTCAATTCAATTCAATTGTATTTATATAGCCCAATATCACAAATCAAGATTTGCCTCAAAGGGCT
>JAPQRN010000018.1:3732357-3753260 GCA_037367275.1 Coranthus polyacanthus
TATGTGTATATATAATGATGACATATGGGCAATAAAACCAGTTTTTTTTTAATTATTAGTTTTTTATTATTAGTATAGATTTGATTTTTTCCTCACTTTTATGAATGCTTTCTCTGTGTGGGGAGGTGAATGTCACCGCCCACTTTTCATCAGCAAACATTCTGATTAGCTAACCACAGATCTCTTAGCAACCATTAGCCACAGCAGAATTCTCAACAGGGTGGTGTCCCAAATTCCATACTAACATGCTAATTAGTAGGTTAAAACAGTATGCAAGGTTTTTTAGTATGTCCGAAACTGTAGTATGAAACCAATAATATGCGAGTTGCATACTATTTTCGGGTAAATATTACAGTATGCAAGCTCTGGACACTTCGCCAGCATAAATACCCCACAATGCAATGCAGTCGTGACGACAACAGACTAGGCAAACAATATAGTTTATGAGGCGTGAGGCAGGTGATGTGTCAAAATGTGTGTGATACTATGGACTGCACCACTGATGTGTCAAAAAGTGATTGCTTGTTAGAAAGCAGTGCTGGTGTACAGTCCATAGTATTACACAGACGGCACTTGGATGAAGATCTCAGCAGGCAGTGATAGCTTGACATGACAATGGTACAGTCCGCAGTATTACACAGATGCCGGTACAGCCCGTAGTACTACACATGCCTGTATAGTCCGTAGTACTACACATACCTATACAGTTCATAGTATTAGCTACACAGATGCCGGTAGAGGTGAGATTGGCTGGTTACCAAGGTTACGCGCAACTGACAAGGAGGCTTTTAGGAAGTGTTCACACCCTCAGTAGTGTGTCCGGAAAGATCCTACTGTTTGTTTACTCAAAAGTATGTTGAATGTTTGTATAGATCTTGTGTATGGGATTTTGGACGGACTCCAGGAGTCAACAATTGTCTAAAAAGTTATTAATGTGCTGCACACATCACACATCACCACGTACATACCAAAGAGACTGAAGATACGTCAAAATAAGTCTCCAAAAGTAAAATCCATCCACTGGTCTGTAACATTTATCTCCTTTGGAGTCTGTGCAATAGTTTGGATTCACTGAAGCAGGAATAGTACACTTTTCATAGCTAGTTATCCCAATACGTCACTGCTCTGTTGCTAGTAACTGATGGGAGCGGGGCTAACACATTTAAAAAATACCTTGAATATGATTGGTTATGGATATGTTTCTTACTACATCACAAACAAATTGATTTTCTAATTGGCTTGTTTTGTCAGAAGGCCAACTTGTGGTGGGGGCGCTAGAGGACTGACAGTACTGAGCAAGTTCATATTTTCACAGCTTTTATTTTATACTACAGAGTTTATATTACCTAAAACCCCAATAAAAGTGCATTTTCACAGTATGGGACCTTTTAAAGAAGAGAAAATTGGTGCACCAGGTCTTAGAGGTAAAAACACATGAACAGTGCATCTGGTCTTAAAGGTAAAACAAAAATCGAATTGAATCAAATCAGGAGACTGGTAACAATATCCAGCTTTAGTGCTTGTTTGCCTCTCATTTGTTGAATTACTTTTTCTGGCAGTCACCCACTGTCAGAGCAGGCATCATAACAAATCTGAAAAATGAATTCTTCAATTCTCCCAATGCCTCTGCTTTGAGACATCCTCAGCTGCTGCAGCTCCTGTAAGCTGAGCCAAGGGTTCACAGATGTTCCTGCAACACACGTTCTGCAACAACTTCCACATAATACAGTGGTGTTGTTAAGGAGAGGCCTGACAGGCAGTTTGACATATTTTGTATATTTAATCTGTACTCTCTCATTGGATATAAACTCATGTAGTTTTCATGATTTACACCAGGAGCCCAGAGGCCTGGGACGGCAGCAGGATCATTGGAAAACTGCCACTTTGAAATCTGGCTGGAAAAATCTGGCAGAGGGAAGTGAAATGAAAATCCTCCTGCTCCTCCATACAAGTAGTGCAACAAGCTGAAGCTGCATGTATTTAGTTGTCCTGATTTGTGTATGTGAGAAGCTGTGAACAGACAAAGCAGTCAGCTCTCCGTTATGCCACTTAATGTTGCAAATGGCTCATGCCTTACCATTCTGCACTCTGCTGACAGTATTATGACCCATGTTGGCCTCTTGACTTATACAACTACTTTAGATCAAAAACTGCTAATGCTGTTTTTCTTTTTGTTGTTTCACTTTTTTGACAGAGGGATGAATAAAATCCTGAAAGCTGCAATGCATTTCAAAGACTTTTAAAAGAATCTAAGACTTTTACAGACTCTTTTGAAACCAGCACAACATTTTAATGTGACATTTTGCTGTCAACACCATATTTCTTGCACTTATGCACTTACTGTGTCATGTGGAGTATGTTTAATGTGGTGGTATCAAGCAAATAGCCTGTAAGTTTGTTGGGAGGGGTTTTAGGCGCAAGCATCATGTCTGGAATGTAAAACATGTTAGTTGTTACTGTGCATCTGCTCATAAATTGTATCCTCCTGCCTGTTTTACATTCTACTGTTCAAACCATTCTCACCTGTATCCCAGCCTGTCCATCACTGCTCTGTCCTGTAACACATTACAACTCTGTGAACAACTCGCAATCATTTCAGTGTCACTGATGCTATACTGCTATTCTGATGTAACATTTATTCATCCATATATGTTGGTGTGGGTGTTTTGTAGCTGACCAGGGTCTGGATCATGAAGCAGGATTAAGGGCTATTGAAGCAACTTTCAGAATCATAAAGATGGGTTACTTCATCTGTTAATTTGTTCGAGATCAAAACATATAAAAGCACCACCTCCTGACCACTACTGGACCTGCATTGATATTAAAAAGAAGGCCAGGGATCTATGCACTGCACAGGTAGTATCTCTGAAGAAGACAGGAGTTATAGACTGTCTAAACCCTTTGGCCTTCCTCTAGTGGTATGATAAATAAGCTCAAAACAGACTGATTAAAACACTAAAGCCTTGGACTTGTTGACCTTATAAGATTTGAGCCTATCAAGCCTACTTGCCAGTTTGAATTCTGTTTTTATATTTTTTCTGTACATGCTCTCAGAGTGCAGGGTTGGACTGAAAGAATAAGGCTCAAATTGTCTTCCACACCATAAGAATACATCTAAGAACACATTATCTTCACAAAGTAAAATAAGTAGACAAGTACTCATGCCTTACACATTCACACAGTGGGCAGTTTGTTGTCAGCTTTCCTTCCAGGCTTTGGCTGCAGCAGCTGTGTTGCTTCTAGCCTGTCTTATATTAAATTCAACCTGCTAGGAGTAAGTAAAATTATAGATTGTTCTTCTGAGAAATATGCAGCAGCTATAGACCTGTCCCTGTTTGTGATCAGTTATCTGGTGCCTACTTCGCCCCTTTTATGTGAATGCACTCATAAGTAGATGAAAAAATCCTGGGTTAAAACAAAAGTTGATAACCACCTTGGTGATACCACATACAGTGACTTACAGTGACAATACAGAGAGCAGAGGAGAATTGTAAACACGCGACCATGTAGAGACAGAAATGTCGTCATGTAAATAAACAAACTAAATAGCCTTATGTTATTCATCTTAACAAAAGGAAAACGAATAGACCTGTTGTATAGGAAAGGTATCCTTAAATGACTTCTGTTGTGATCTGCTGCTATATAGAAAATAAAATACTAAACTTCTGCAACCTTTATTTATTAATTAACTACTGGAAACTATGTATGTTGGTGTGATTGCTTTGTATATACAGCTGACAGCTAACTGCAAACTAACTGTGTCTACAGTTCTGTAATTAGGACCAAATGACTTTATGTGAGTAGTGCTGATGAGCCTGTAAAACGGAATACAGCAATGTGTGCTATGACTCTGGAACACTTTTGTGAAGTCTGAAAGTTCTTCAGGTAATATCACTGTAGTGTCTCTCTTTGGAGTTTTACAAGTTCCGTTTATTTATTTTTTATAACTTGTAATCAAATCACTGGAGTATCCTTCCAGACATTCTCACAAGGACCTTTGTTTAAATCAATTTGATAGATTTGGTGTGAGTGGTTAGAGGCCCTCTGCCCTGCTGTAGAACGCCTTCTTGTTACTCTGTCTAGCAGATAAAGCAGATTTAAGCTCTGCTGCCGTTGGCCTATATTGAGAGCGGTGCACTAACCAGTAAGCCATAATCTTTATCCATCCATGCCTAGGATGTATTTACTAGTCTGTATGTCTGTTCAGCTGCCTGTCATTATTGACAGCATAACATTCATTATCTCTTGAAACTGTAAGGATTATTATTATTATTCTTTTTTTGCAGACTGAATCATATTTCTGAGGGGCCGAACATGCTTGAAAAATCATGAAACTTTGCACATGCATCACATGTGGCAAAATGGCTCAGTAGCACCCTCTATAAACAGAAATTGAGCCACACAAGGTTTTAGCTAGGCATATCAAATAAAAGCCAACTGGAGCCATACCCTAAACCCAACAGGAAGTCTAACCATTTTGGTTTGAATGTGCATCTTTCTCAAGTTGTTGTACTATTGACACATGAAGTAATGTTTAGTCCTTTGTACATCATCCAAAATGAAGGCTAACCTGAAGACGTCTACATGCCCACAATAAAACCCCTCAAGTGCCCCCAAACCGTCACCCCCGATGTGTACATAGGTGTGAGGACCTGATTATTCTGTTTATAGATGTAATTCTGTGGGGTGTTAGCTCACTGGCCTGACAACACCACCACCCCAAAAATTCCTGTCCTCTGCCTTAGCTGTACTTTTTAGTCAAGTCCATTTAGGCCTGATTTGGTTGTTGCAAGTACATTTCTGAGCCACACTGAGATGGTCAAGGGTTCACTCAGTTTTTCTGAATATGTCTATGTCTGATATATATGCTAAATATCAGTGACACAGTGCTGTGTAGCACATATTAAATATTTTGATGTAGTTGCGATTCCTTCCAGGTGCAGTAGGGAGATGAGGTCTGAATATTTTGACTACTTTAAACCTGTGATGTATGTAAATGAATAGGCAGCTTTTGGTACCTCTCTCAAACTTAATCATAGTTCATAGTAGGTAACACTGGGTTAGACTGTTATGTTGGCTCCTTAAAGTCAGATACTGTTATCCTGTCTCATTACCTTGAGTCAGGCCAAGTCCAAGTTATCTTTCAATTTAACAAGGTCTTTTGTCTGTCAATCAGTATGGGTAATAACAGAGTTGAACTTTAAGTTAATCAACAATGCAAATAATGACTTGTTGCAGGCATTCGTACTATTTCAGTCAGTTCATGGACATCCCAACAGCTGAGTTCTGAGGCCGGTCCATTCACCATGCTCAATCCATGGTGACACTCCTCACAGACGATCACAGCAGTGCTGTTAAGCTGGCAGCATCCAATTACTGCAGATTAGTTCCTAAGACTCTTACATTAACTATACAGGTCCACACCATGTGTTTCTTCCTCATAGATGGAACACAGAGCCATTAGCACTGATACCACTTCATGTTCACAGGACTGTGGCCTTTTACCTGCATACTGTATGTTGTTGTGACATAGACTATTTGAGGGAAACTAGTTTGTGGATTCTACCAACTGAAACTAATATTCACTACTAATATCCAGTCATTTTAACTGTATCATTGATTAGGGCCAGACAGTATGGCCAAAAACTAAAGGCTAATTTGTGGTCCTGAATCAAAGTTGGAGAAAACAGATGGTTAATTTTGGTTTTAAACTCTTCTTTATGTTCAGAACACAACAAACACTTAACAAACGGCAGAACATTTCACATCTAGAGGTAGAACATCGAAAACTATTTCAATGATAAAAAATATCATCAACATCCAAATATGGATGAGTAAAATGAAGGAAAACAGCAAAGTAGGGCTGCAACTAATGTTTATTTTTCATTCATTCATTTCTGTAACCGCTTAATCCTATGGAGGGTCACGGGGGGCTGGAGCCGATCCCAGCTGACATCGGGCAAAGGCGGGGTACACCCTGGACATGTCACCAGTTCATCGCAGGGCTGACATATAGGGGACGAAAAACCATTCACGTTCACATTCACACCTATGGGCAATTTAGAGTGACCAATTAACCTGCTAACTGTGGGAGGAAGCCGGAGTGCCCGGAGAGAACCCACGCAGACACGAGGAGAACGTGCAAACTCCACACAGAGAGGCCCTTGTTTATTTTCAATGTTGATTTGTCTATTATTTTCTTGATTAATTATTTGTTTGGTCAATAAAATGTAATAAAATGGTGAAAAATATCAATCAGTATTCCTCAAAATCCAACCCCGCTTGTTTTGTTGGGTTCACAAGCCAAGATTGTGAGAGCTAAAAATAGTTGTCAATGCAATTAATCTGATTTAATAGGTGACAATTCTGGTCATAATTTTTATGGACAGAATTCCTAGGAGCAGCCAGGGTGTGGAGGGTGTCCAGTTTGGTGACCTCAGGATCGCATCTCTGCTTTTTGCAGATGATGTGGTTCTGTTGGCTTCATCAAGCTGCGACCTCCAGCACTCACTGGGATGGTTTGCAGCTGAGGGGATCTCAGGATCTTGTTCAGAAGTGAGTGGAGGATGGAGTGGGAGATTGACAGACGGATTGGGCAGCGTCGGCAGTGATGCAGACGTTGAACCGGTCCATTGTGGTGAAGAGGGAGCTGTGCCGAAAGCCGAAACTCTCAATTAACCATTCAATCTACGTTCCTACCCTCACCTATTGTCATGAGCTTTGGGTTGTGACCGAAAGAACAAGATCGCAGATACAAGTGGCAGAAATGAGTTTCCTCCACAGGGTGGTTGGTCTCTCCCTGATAGATAGGCTGAGAAGATCGGCCATCCGGGGGGAGCTCAGAGTAGAACTGTTGCTCCTCTACATCGAGAGGTGCCAGTTGAGGTGGCTCGGACACCTGGTTAGGGTGCCTCCTGGAAGTCTCCCTGGTGAGGTATTTCGGGCTGTCCAACTGGGAGGAGGACCCGGAGCAGACCCAGGACACACTGGAGGGATTATATCTCTTGGCTGGCCTGGGAATGTCTCAGTGTCCCCCTGGAAGAGCTGTAGGAGGAGGCCGTGGAGAGGGAAGTCTGGGCTTCCCTGCTCAGGCTGCTGCCTCTGCGATCCAGACCCGGATAAGTGGAAGATGATGGATGGATGGATCATTGCAGCTCTACAACAAAACACTGAAATATTTTGTGCTTTAGCTGATACTGTAAACAAAAGAAACATTATATTGCAATAATGATATTTATCACAACATATAAAATTCTATCGTAATAAATGTCATTATTTTTTTATCGCCCACCTCTGCCTTTGCAGTACTGCAGCATACATTTGAGTTTGGAAAAAGGCACATTTCAGTATTTTTAGGCTGAAAGGCGATACACAATATATGTATCTCTGTATTTTCTACAAAGTGGGCTAAATGTTCAGTTTTAAGACAGAGCTACATATGAGATGTCACAAGCACTTTTATTAAAACAGACTGTGATCAAAATCAAACACAAAGACAGGGTTTCCTTCCCTGTTTGAAAATATACTGCTGCAAAACATTAACATAAAATAAAAAAAGATCTTATATGATGGACAGTCTTAATTGGGCAGATTATCTGGTTTTCAGAAGAATCACACAGATCGGGTCATTAAATAAATTAATCATTCATTTTACCTGTACAGTACCAGTACAATTAGTTGTTACCATTACTGTTGCTAGGCTTACATGTGTTCATAAGTATGGGAGGCTAATGAGAATATGTATTCCACAAATTATGAATTAAGAGGCATTTTTGTGTCAATGTGATGAAACATTGAATCACATGAATGATGAGACTGTTGTACTCAGTTGTACATTTGAAAAGTGACAGGAATAGTCCAGTTGTTATTGATCCACCCTGCTGTTTTTAAAGGCTGTAATTATGAGCGGCAAATTTATCTTGATGGAAATGAAATTACTAACGATGTAATGTTAGCAGAAGCTGCAGCTGGGGAGGGTGCATACAGCACCAGTACTAACAGAAACATGCCAGGTTGTCATGTGATCCCATTTTTCCTCCAAATGACACAAGGACAAAACAAAGTTTTAGGAAATACTTTTAGAAAATAGCATAAAAGTTAAATAAATGGAATACATTTAGTGTGTCAGGTGTGAGAGACACCCCTGCCGCTACCTAACACAACTGTAAACATTTATAATCTCCTACAGTTTGTCCCAAAAAATGGCTTAGCTCTTTGGTAGCCTAGTTACTAGTCTAGTTCACAGTTTAGTTTCCAAGAGAGTACAACACTGTGAGATTAGTTTTAGCTTCCCCCTGCCGCTGTAAAGGAGTTCGCTCAGACCTCCTCCTTCAGCAAAACCAGGCTGAAGCTGCTCATTTCAGCCACAGAATCATATCTGTTAAAAAAAATCAGCACTGCGTGTGGTGTCACATATTGAAGTCACAGGTTGTTGAAGTCAGCATCAGCTTCCTGTGTCAAAGCAGGATGGGAAAGTCCCAAGACCATCAGCATTCCTAAACACATAATTGATGTCTGAGCACAATTTTCTCTTTAATGCACAAGAAAACTGGATTAGCTTCAGCTTTGAAACGTTTAACATGACCTGCCTTACCAGAGGAACCATGTCGTTGCATGTCAGCAGTAGATAGTACATGTGAGTTCTCCAGAGTGGTTTGTTTGAACACCATTAAATAAATTCATCCATGCTTCAGTTGGTGCTCTTGTGATAGATCAGATGCCCTTGTCATGCCTCATTTGTGAAGGTCACATTAAAGAGAAATGTCATCCTTGATGATGAATATTTCCAGTGATGTGAGATAAAATTGTCTCAACTGTCACATGACCATGTCACTGAAATATGATTCCCTGTAGTTATATCTGTCTTACTGCATCTGTTCTTTGTGGAAAACTGAAATACAGGCATTCTTTAGATTCTTGCAGCCTCCTAGCAAAACCATACCAATGTCATTTTAAGTTTGTTTTTTTTCTGTGCTAGTCTGTCCATGAAGGGAGCTTTGTAACCTGGACTGGGCATCTCTGTCCAGACAGATGGAAACCTCTGAAAAACAGGAACTGCTTTGGTTCTGCTACCCCCCAAAATACCAAGCCACGTTATTGTCAAGAGAACATAGCCGTTAGCTGCTGTTAGTAAAACCGCTTCATTTTATATTGCTACATGGACTGTATAACTCTGAGGTAACAAAGTACAAATGCGTAATTACTGTACTGTACTTGGAGTTTTCAGGTATCTGTACTTTACTTGAGTATTTATTTTTCTGACAACTTTTTTCTTTTACTCACCAGATTTTAATATAAATATCTGTACTTTCTACTCCTTACATTTACAAAACAAGACAAACGTAACAAGGTAAAAATTATACCTAAAACATGGAACAAGATGAAAATAATGAAAAAAGGGTAACATGAAAACACACCTGATTTTGTGATTCAGTGCTCATTTAAACAGTGCAATCTGGGTTCTTATTCAACAAGATGAAAACAACATAAAAGATGAACAGGTGTAAAAGGCTTGCTGAGAGAAAGAGTGTTCTGTTGCTGACACTGAAAACTGATTTGCACATTGGAGTGAAGATAATGTTTATTATTTTCAGTATATTTTTTTTATTATTTTATGTGAAGTTAAAACGGTTTAATAGTCTTCGCATTATATTAATATGATGTGAGGTTCAGTTCGCTTTTTGTACACAAAGATCTGATAGAAATGTCCTTCAAAGGCCTACTTTTTATTTTTCAGATCATTTCAGATCATGTACTCTTTCAGTTTCCCTGCAGTAAAGAAGTTTAAGCAGTATATCTAGTTTTATCTGTCCTTTTTTCATGCATAGCTGTATGTCTACTGGAGTAAAGAATGTGTGGACCTTTGCCCCCTCTGGACTGTCTCTCTGCGAGCTTTCTTTGGTTTCCTTTGTGGGTTGCAGCTTTTCTGAATTCCCTCTACTCAGTTTTTCTAGATGTGCTGTTGTCTGACCTCATTAAGGCTGATTACGTTGTCTTTTGCTGGCTGCTGAGTGAGTTTTAGTAGGAAAGAAAGAGCAAGCTGTAAATAGTATTTAGGAATAGGGGCCCATTGCTTATATAGAGAACACACTTTGCCTTCAGTGTGTCAGGACTGGAAAAAAGTAAAACATGGGGCTTTTGGTTGTGTGTGCGTGTGCACATGCACATGTGTGTGTGTGTGTGCGCACATTCCCTTTCCTAACTCCCTGTGCAGAGTTTTGTGTGTGGCTGTGGGATTAGAAAGCTGCCATTGTCTATGAGCGGCTGCAGGTTGGAGATGGCTGGAGGACTCAGGTTGCTGCTGCAGGAATGACTGGAGGGCAGAGGTCAGGATGCCACACAGAGAAGAGAGGTGATAGGAGGACAGAGGATGAAACGTTGTTGGGCATTAGTATTTCCATTAGAGGTAGACAGCAGAGTTGGGTCGATTTCCGGTTTGGCCCGTCCGATCCGGTGTAGAAGCTTAAATTGGCTGAACTGACATTTATCATTATAACAGGTCGTGTCAAATTTAAAAAGTGTCCTACATCAGTGCCCTGACGACGTCACAGCCCTAAATCGAGCTTGTTTTGCATTAGTAATAAGCAACATGACAGCGTGATGAACATAATATTCTAATATATTATATTGTTGTATATTATATTGCTAAACAGACTAACATTGCAGCTAGTGTCTGACGAACAGTAAGTGATTTACCACTTAGCCAAAGCCGGCAACACCAAGGAGGATCACATTTGTGCAGACAGAGGGGGAAGATGCGCACAGTGCATTTTGTGTTTATTTATTAGAAAGTTCATGCATGTTCATGTTCTTTGGAGTGACATGAGAGATAAAAACTGCACCAATATGGCAACATGGCCAATTTGAAGCTGATGAAAGAAAAACGTTGACGATACAACATGTAAACACTGCAGGAAAAAAGTTGTGGAAAAACTGATTACAGTGCTGCTTTAGTCTCGTATATCTAGAACTAGAGCTGGATGATAAATCGATAAATTAATTCAATTAATTCAAGTTTTTATTTTTGGAAGATGTGAAAAATGGCTCTTCTTCGTACCTCGGTTGTAATCAGTGGTTATTTGAGTTACTGTTGCCTTTCTATCAGCTCGAACCGTCGTCTGTCCATTCTCCTCTGACCTCTGGCATCAGCAAGGCATTTTGGCTCAGAGAACTGCCGCTGACTGGATATTTTCTCTTTTTCAGACCATTCTCTGTAAACCTCATGGATAGTTGTGTGTGAAAATCCCAGTAGATCAGTAGTTTCTGAAATACTCAGACCAGCCCATCTGGCACCAACAACCATGTCACGTTCAAAGTCACTTAAATCACCTTTGAGCAGTTGAACAGGTGGACCTAATAAAGTGGCCAGTGAGTGTATTTTTGTTTAATTTGGTTTTGTTATTTATTCCCCCTTTTGTGCTAGGGAAACTTCATTATAAAAAAAATAATTGATGCTTGATACAAAGATGTTCAGTCAATAAATCTGTACATCCCTCATTTATATGGTTAGTTTGATATTCAGTTCCAGATTTATTGACTAATGACTGAGTTTGATTCTCAGTGATTCAGATTTATTGATTCATTTATTTAGATATTTATTAGTTTGACTTGTTGTCAATTCAATTTTCAAATAAAATCAATGATTATTCATTTATCACCAGTAATTCAGCTGATTCCTGCTACAAAATTCTGTTATATCGACCTTTAAAAATCCACTATTAGTCAACCTCTGATTTCTATATCAATCAATTTCCTTTCATCTTGTCCGTGTTGGATGAAAGCATTGGAGACAATGACACTGCCTCTTGTTTACAGCACAGATGTAAAACAAAACAACATTAGAGATGTTTTGTTTTCTGTTATTATGAGAAGTGTAAGATATTTCTTGTCCATTATGAGGATGTGGCAGGACACATTAGTCTAAGTATTGATGTCTAGAAGTGTTCTCATTTCTTCCATCTTCTCCATCCAGTCTGCCGCTGCTCTGCTTTCCTCAGCGGAAATACTTGCCTCACCAAATCCACAGGTTATGACGAAGCAAATCCTCGAGGCATCCCGGGTTACCATTTCCCCCTTTTCTTTCTGTTATGTAGAGCCCAGAGATACAGACATAGGATTAGTAGTAATAATAGAGCATATAGGTTGTAGAAGCATTCATACCTACAGCATCAGTAGAAGAAGTAGCCTGACACCTACTTTATTTTCTTATTGTAAGACAAAGCCATCAGTAAGTGCAGTTTAGTGAATATTGTATTTAAATGAGAGGTACTTTCACATTTCACACTGAATTATTTTCAGATAGACATACAGTACTTTGCAATAGTCTTAGGCCACCATTAGGTGTGTTGTTTTAGCAAGTTTATAATGACCATACACAGGAATTTCTGAGTCTCTGTATCAAGATACATACAACCTGAATATACAGGAAATATGTAAACAGCATTAAAAACAAAAAATTAAGAAAAAATAAGAAATTAAAAAAATTAATTAATTAAAAAAAAAATAGGAATATTATAGAAGCTGTATGGTATGTATATATGCTCTGGACAGAGAAATGGATAAAAGACAGCCCAAGTCTAAAGAAAAATTCTGGGATGTTCTTAAGGAAGCTTGGTACAATACTGGTATAATCTGGTATAATAAAGCCAGATTATTTAAGAAAACTTCCAGACAGTTAATCCAAGAGAGTTGAAGATGTACCAATCCAAATAGAGGTCAAACTAAATACTGACTTTTACCTGCAGAAGCCATTTAGTTCAGATTTTTTTTGTGTGTGTTTTAATACAGTGTACATATTTCCTGCATTTTCTTTCTAAAATCCTGCAAAGAACAAAGCTAAAGGTGGCCTAAGACTTTTGCACAGTACTGTATATCATGAGGATTCTGGTTTTTATTGTAATCTGTCACTTAAAGCTGCAACTACACCCTGAAAATGGCAAGTTTTGACAAAGACACATCTTTTTATGTGCCATTTTCTTTTGTAGACATTTAGTCATTTTAATATCACGAGACGCTTCCTCATGCACACGTTCCACCAAAACAACTTCTCTCCTGACACTATTTTGCAAATGCACTGTTGCAGCATCCTGTGTTCGGCGGCGCCCAAGAACTAGCCAAACAAACCAGATAAATTTTCCCCCTATTCCAGAATGCTAGTGGAAGGTGCCAGACCTATCTACAGCACTGGCACAGAGTTAACGAAGTGTGGAGATAGATCTGGCTTTGCGAGACTAGCCTTTGACAGTAAAACCCATAAACATATGCACTACATGACTAAACTCAAGAGTATTTTGGTAAGAGGTAACTCAGTACTTTACAAAACTTTACTTCACATTGCGTTAAGTGTCATATATTCACATTATGCCATTTCATTCTAGTGAAATAGCCACAAGTAATGGTAAATGTTAATGGCAACTAAAGGGATATAACACTATTGACAGGCAACTAAATTAAATGTACCATAACAGTGAATAAGATTAATTGAATTTGACGTAAATGCACAAGTCAACCAAATACTGACCCAGGCCTAGTCATTTTTCAAGTGCCTGATAAAGTTTGATGTGGTTGATTAGGGCTCAGTGACAGTTCACATTCAGTTCACATTGTGAACGATTTCATCTAGCATTTGATCAGCTTTTCAGTCTTGCAGATCATGTGGTTATAAATAAATACATCTTATATTAATTTTAAATGAGCTGTTTACAGAGAGCATCGCATCATGGGTTTTTTAAAGGTTAAAGTTAAGATTAGGTTTGGATAAGTTTCCAGGAAATTTATGTCAATCTAATGTTGCCTAAACACATGGAAACAAAAAGTGTGTGTGTGTGTGACTAGCATTTATTAAGCCCTCTTCAGCAAGGGTCCGGTTAACCTGGTCACCCAAAAAATTACAAATTACAGCAATTAGTCTCAAAAGACGGATCTTTTTGACATTAGGCATGCATTCCATCAAACATGTGCCACACGCACAAAGTTTTATAGTAAATCCTCTGTTAGCTTGCTTTGTGTACCATACAGCTGCCTACCTCAGGCCAAGCCGTCTGTCTGTGTCATGACATTTTAAACTAGTCTTGTGTCCCTCTTCGTGAGAGTCTTTTCACACTGATGCATAGCCACCATTCATCATGCTAACTGCTAAAAATAAAGCAGAAAGTCATATGATGTAAATTTGGTTTACCAAATAAATGTGTTCAAGGAAATCTCAGTTAGCGCTGTTGTATAAATTATAACCATTTCTGACCATTATTTGTTGTATCACAGGTAATGCAGCTTTTTAACACCTTGTTTGTTTTCATGCTTCTTTAAATGTGTAAGTTTTGTTTCTGATATCTAAAATTTTACATCACATGCATGAATTGTTGTTGTTGTTGTTTCATATTCTGGAACTGGCTTGGTTTGAATTTTCAGCTGTGCTTCAGAGTACTGTTTGCCTCAAGTAACAGCAATAAAGCAATAATTTAGTGAAATCCATAATGTTCCAAACCTAAGAACTAATGAAATAAGAGGCTTCTGCTCTGCCAGATAACTAATATCTATCAACATACTGCCAGGTTCTACATTCACATTCAGCACCTGCCCAAATGCACCAGACTGCCTGTGGTACTGTGCAATGCACATACTGGACTCTACCAAAGTGAATGTCATATGCCAATTCTGTCTGAGCTCTCTGCCTGTGTGTGTGTGTGTGTGAATGGTTTTCCTAAATGTCACTATTAAGAAAGTGCAAAGCTCTATAAATCCAGTTAGAGACAGCATCATCCAGTCATCTTCCCAGAGCCATGTATAACTGATGCCAAGTGACCTGTTGCCCTTCACCTGTACTCTGATGTAACACTGTATTTCCCTGCACTGGCACTCGCTCAAGTCCTCCGTTCAACTTGTTTGTTTGTTTTTCTGACTTATTAATAAATGCTGGTTTTCCACTGATGGCTGATTAGAATTGCAAATTTCCTCCATTCCGACATAAAATATAGTCTTGGTCTTGGTCCTGTGCCTGAAGATTTTATCCTCCATACTTTTTGCTTTTGTAGTTTAATCTTTTTTCTTATGCTAAACTTCAGCAAAAGAAAATAAAGTTTAAATGTTCAGTGTGTGTAATCTTTAGTGGCATCTAGTTGTGAAGTTAGAGATTGCAAATATAAATATAGTTTTAAGATTTTTTTTGGGTGAGAATATAGTTGAATATAAAATATATTTGTTTAGATTCTGTGGTGGATTTGTCAAAATACAGCCTACTTGACAATTTGCCCTGACATTTTTGGAGATTTCCCACCAGCTTGGCTTGGTGTACTGCGTGCAATATGATGACACACATACACATTGATGTAGTGTACTGGATGCACCAGTCTGTGATCTGCATGATTTTATGTCACGTGCCATTTTTTTTTTGAGTTTCCACAACGGGATTTATTATAGAGAGGGTTTGTTGAAGTCTCTGTGACGTCACCCAATAGTTTGTAGACTGCTGCTTTGAAGTCTTGAGTTTGCCATTTTGGTCATCGCCATCTTGTTTTTTTGGAAACCTGAGTGCCCATACACACACCATGCTAACACTCTCATGTTAAACACTACCAAGTAATTTCAGCTACTTGATGAATGTTAACATGATAACAGTAATGTCAACTTCATATAATAAATACATTAATTAGTTCTAATTGGCCTAATTAACAGGCAGTAAAAGTTAAAAAGTTGTCAGATAAATCAAAATAAATACTCCACTAAAGTACAGATACCTGAAAATTCTCCTTAAGTACAGTAACAAAGTATTTCTACTTAGTTACATCCCACTTCTGTTTATCCCAGATAGTTTCCCATGGTCACATTATGTGTCAGTAGTGACATCTGGACCAAGAGCAATAACCATCAGTGTGCAGCTGTTGTCCCTTACCTGGGGGTCGGACAGCCGGCCTGTCGCAAGGATCAAACAGGGACAGGGGTATAATTAGTATCCCACTACAGCCCCCCGGGCACGCCACAGGAGTGGGAAGGGGGATTAGTTCCCCCTTCTCTGTATGAATGTTTCAGCTCCACAGCTGAATTTTTTGAAATGCTTTGCTCTGCTCTGCTGCAGTTTTAGCTGTCACAGAAACTTGGATATATTTGGACCTTGTGGCACAGTTACAACTTTGGGTGGGGAAACAAGTTAGTCACGTTCTGCCAGTTGTTACATTTGTAAGCACTCAGTGCACAGTGTTGGAACAACAGTGGAACATGATGAGGATAGAGCTGTGTGATATGACTGTAATGGAGACCACGGATTCCATTACCTTATGTTGTTAATAGGCTCTAGCCCCCCCATGACCCTATAAAGGATAAAGCAGTTTCCAAAAATGAATGCATGTTAATAGGTTCATGATGATCGATCAAGAACATTGTAAATTAAATGAATAGAGTCATTTAGACATTCAGGAGCATTCTTTTATGGTGATGGATAACAGGGGGTGATTGAGAAAGTGGGGGGTCCCCCCACTTTCTCAATAGGCTATCTACCTGTGTAGAAAAGAATACCTTTATTAATAAAATGTAATAAATATTTCGAATTTTAACTTTTAATCTACTTTTGTCCAGTTTCACTAAAAATGTAAAATTTTTAGCTGCTCAGCTAGCTAAAAAGATGACTTGGTAGCTGTCACCACTCAGTCTATACCAGAAACCCAATTTATTATAGGTATGTGTGAAAACACTACTTCCAGTATTTTGGAATAAAAAGTGTTCTATCTAGATTATATCAAATGAGTCTTATCTGTGGTTTTACAAATGACGAATTGAATTAATGTATTAAATTAAACTTGTAGAAGTGAACATTGTGCTTAACTTGTATACAGTGGATATAAAAAGTCTACACACCCCTGTTCAAATGCCAGGTTTTTGTGATGTAAAAAAATGACACCAAGATAAATACTTTCACGTTTTCCACCTTTAATGTGACCTATAACCTGTATTACAGTGTTTACTGTTAAAATATACTGCTAAGAAATCTCAGTGTTTTATCTTTTCAGTTAATCTTCCTCACCCCTGCACCACTTCTATTATATTCCTATATATAATATAATATATATATTTGACCTGTAGTGTTGTACATCTAATGTAGTCTTGATTTGGGTGTGTACAGTAGTCATTTACATTTAAAACAGTTCTAAATCTAGTTAAAGTAACTTTTAGCATGCCATAGTCAACTTTCATCATATAATATGTAATTTCCCCACAACAAAATTGTGGCTAGTAAAATGCTGAGGCTACTAACTTTGGAAAACCACTAGCCACAGTGAGCAAAACCCTGATAACGTATGAGTATGAAATTATGTATGTTATTATATTTATATACATACTGTCAGGTTGCACAGTCTTACATGTGGAGGAGAGATAAGTATTTAGTATCACGTGTTACAAATTGAATTCATATAATAGGAACCTTTATTCCTTTTCAAAATGTATAAACAAAAGGGTCAAAATCTGAAATCCTGAGGCTGCCCCCCACCCCTCTCTTGTCAATGACAACACATTCCTATCTGATCTGCTAGCTGCAACAATGTTGCTTGGTTAAAGAGAGGTCTTGGTCCTGTGCCTGGAGATTTTAGAGCATAGCCATGTTTACAGAATGTTACTCAATATTGCACACAGAAAAATTAAAGAAAGGTGTATATATAATATATAATGTCCTGAGTAATCCCAGACTTTAGCATGCAGTGAAAATGGAAAAGCATCTCAGTGGACAGATATGATGAAAACAATATTAATGTACTCAATTTCTGAATGTCATATTTAGAACTGGAAACTGGAAACAATGTCACAAAGCTGCATCTTGATTAATGCATTTTTATTAGGAGTCCAAGAACCATTTTTTCATTCAGATTATTATTATTATTATGGTGCTGACTGTGAAGTATTGTTATCCTCCATACTTTTTGCTTTTGTAGTTTAATCTTTTTTCTTATGCTAAACTTCAGCAAAAGAAAATAAAGTTTAAATGTTCAGTGTGTGTAATCTTTAGTGGCATCTAGTTGTGAAGTTAGAGATTGCAACGAAGACCCCATTTACACCTGGTATTAAAAATGCAATCTGTATCCAGACATGTCCAGACACAACAATCCAATCTTGCCTTTGCGTTTACACCTGGTATTTTTAATGCATTCTCATTGAGATCAGATCTCTGTCCTCCAGAACTAAACCTCCATGCAAATCATTTAAAATGGTGACAAAGCAGGATGTGATGTTGTTATCGAAAAGGTCCATATTAATGTCTGTGTTAGCAGGTTTACTCACCTTTATCACTTGAATATTAGTCCATGTCTCTGTCAGTGTCTCGCTCCACTGTGTCTAACATTAAAGTAGTTGTCCAGCTCCTCAAAATATGGGCAAATTATTCTTGATTGCCTGCTTTCCTTATTATTGTCTTTATCTTTATGATGAGCTACCTTTTAGATGTTTTACATCATTGGCATTGCAGCCAGGTCAAACCTGCTGTGACGTTTGATTTGCAATCTGTCACCACATTAAGCCATTAAGCATCTTGTTTCTTGAGGCTTTCATTTCTTTTATCTTCATCAGGTTAGCTAACCTATGATGCAAATGCTCAGTGTTATTCGTGGGACAGATGGGAATGATGTTGATGCAAGCATGCTGTACAGATTGTGTTTACACCAACCTAAGATCTGTACATGATGCAAACCAGACTACCTCCAGACAGATCAATCAAAATCCGATCACAATGTGTTTTTCCTTATCTGTATAACCTATCCGGATACAGATCACATTTTAATACTAGGTGTAAATGGGGTCAAACTGAACAACCTCCTAACCCTTCCCCTGCGATGGCTGGTTGAAAGGCCCTTGTCAAAGCCAGCGTTTTTTTCTGTCCGTTCTTGGCTTGTTATTTGATGATGATGATGATGGTGGTGATGATGATGATGATGATGATGATGATGATTTAGTTGAGGAGTAGTGGTACAACTTTGCAGACTCCACGGAGGCAACCTGCTTCCTTTGTAGATATAAATAACTTATTTTTCTGTTGTGAGAAATGTGAAAGTCTAATATATCTACCATTTTCATCCCCTTGTCCTCATTCTCCATTAGATTTGAATGTTTCCACAGGTGAACATAGAGCCCCATACTTTTTATATAAGTACAGTTAAATGCAGTGTCTCACCTAGTTTACACACTGTATGATAAGAGGTCTGAACATGGCAGAGGCACAAATCAGACTTCAAAGGGAGATTTGGTTTTGGAATGGAGGGACTGTTTAGGGCAGGGACAGAGGGCAAGATTATAGGCTTGTATAAACATATTCACTTTCAGTTGTCAATGTGTGTTGAAACACTTGTCTCTCAGTTTTCCTACACCCACATCCCAGTTCCTGTTCTTCCTCCAGCTTCCTTGGGCGGTGCTTACTTAATGCTAGGTCCATGGACCACCAGGACTCCACAAGTATGCTGCTGCCCACCGCACAGCTATAATTACTTTCAACAATAAAAAAAAGAGAAACTTTTGACCATTATTGGGTAGTTTTTCCCTTCGCTTTTATGGAAGGTTTTAATTTAGGCCTTTGCCTTGATGTCAGAGAGCCGCCCATGGTTGGCTCCTCTTAGATGAAGCTTAGAAGCTTAGATGAGTGTGTGCCTTAGGTTACAGGAAGGCCTGTAATTGATCTGTATTGCACCTGATCAGACCTCTACACTATTTTGAGATAGTTGATATTTGATAGTTGATATATTTGAAAGATAGTTTCATATCTGAATGTGAATTTATTAGGTCTTTTCTAATGCAGGGACTTTCCATTGTTCCTAAGGGTTCAAGGGTTTTTCCTGGAGGACAGAGGTTCTACTCAGAACCATTTGCTTCTAAAGAACCCTTTTTGGAAGAAAGGGTTAGAGATAGACAGACAGAAGTTGGCACCAGTAGTGGTGATAGCTAATCAAGGCTTCTCAACTGGTAACACTGACTTTGAGGAAAGTAATAGCTTAAAAGGTTCGACGGTTAGTTTGATGCTCAGGTCCAAATTTATTGATTTAATTACTTTGAGTTTAAGCTTCAGTGATTCAGGTTTATTTATTTAGGTTTTTATTACTTTGACTTACATTTTAATTATAACAGTCATCTGTTTCTTATTAAAGTGAAAGATGGTTCATTTCACACATGCATAATGCATATTTCAGTAGCATAATTTTACGGTGAGGAAGATGTCCACTGATTAATTAAGTATCAGCCTTTTCCTCCTCCATACTATCGTTATGACATTAGCTTTCAGAGTTCTCCTTTGGGGACAAGCCCAAGGTGTTTATGCAGGGTTTTCCCTAGGTTTCTAGGTTGGCACAGGAGATATGGTTCTGGTGGGCAGGGCATTTGGTCATGGAAAGAAAATTTGATGTTATTTGACTAAAAAATGTTCCTTCATGTGCAAATAATTTTAGATATTATAGCGTTTTCCTGATCTTTGTGGTAGACACAGCCACATGGGTGGGGGGTTGGGGGTTTTCTTGCTAGGAAAAACATTTCTCAAGTATATAAGTATATAATGTATTTAAGTATATAATGTCACATCATTTTGGACCATTATTATTATTATTATTATTATTACCATACATCCATCCATCCATCATCTACCGCTTATCCAGGGCCAGGTCGTGGGGGCAGCAGTCTAAGCAGGGAAGTCCAGACTTCCCTCACCCCAGACACCTCCTCAAGCTCTTCCGGAGGGACCCCAAGGCATTCCCAGGCCAGCCGAGAGACATAGTCCCTCCAACGTGTCCTGGGTCTGCCCCGAGGCCTCCTCCCAGTGGGATATGCCAAAGGCATCCAGAACAGAAAACTGCAGGAACAGAAAACCGTATTGTTCCTCCTGGATCTGAGGTTCGACTATCGGCCGGATCCTCCTCTCCAGTACCCTGGAGTAGACTTTCCCGGGG
>JAPQRN010000018.1:3757201-3769686 GCA_037367275.1 Coranthus polyacanthus
GTGTTGTACCTTGTACAGACTGTAAAGCCCTTTGAGGCAAATCTTGATTTGTGATATTGGGCTATATAAATAAAATTTAATTGTAATTGAAAATATGTGATGTGCAGGCTGTGGAAAAGTGTGTTATCCCACCTGGTTGGCAACAAAAGCCAGATTGTAAATTACTTTAGGTGCAGCAAACAAGATTGGTAATATTAATAAAGTAATGTTTTCTCACAATGCAGTTGAGGTACAACTGCCTCCCATTCCAACTTGAACCTATTTTGGAGCTGCCTGAGGTGTGAGGAAACCTTCCGCTGAGTGGAGAAATTAGTTTGGACAGACCACCCTTGTCTACAAAAGAACCAATTACAGCAGCATAATGCCGTCTCCAATTAGATTTGCATGGCCCGCTTACAGGCAGGCGCTGCCTATTGTCCTACAGATTAAACTCAGCCAGTGCTGCAGCTATGCTACTTTAACTGAGCCTGGCTGCACAAATCCCCCTGCACTGAGCCTTCAACATCACACACCAGGGATCCCAAGTAAAAGTTCCATTCATTTCTGACATGAGCAATATTATGTTTAGCTGTTGGAGTGGTTTGAATGGATATTAAACTCTGTATTAAATGACCAAAACAAAACATGTACAATTGTGTAATATCTGGCTGTTTAAGCCACGAAGACCTCTAAATATTCTAAACCCTGAGGGTTTTCTGAAAAGCCTGACAATTGTCAGTGTTCACTAAAACATTTATTTATCTGTCAGCACCTGGTCTTAAAGATAAAAACACCCATATGTTGCATCTGATCTAAATGGGATATGAGGAGAGGCTGACTACAGCATTGAAACACCAACTTTCAAACTGCTGTTGCATGCACAACCAGCAGTGAGCTGAGGCTAAAGTTCACACGTCTGAGAAGACTGATCAAATATCCTTTGTTGTTTTGAATAGTTCTGTGATTCTGTTGTAACAAAGGCAAAGTGTTTAATCCCCTTTTCTAAATAGTTTTGTACAACTGATTTTTGCTGTCAGTGACTTCTTCTCTTATAGCAGTTGCAGCTCAAGTGATGTCCACACTAATATGTTTGTTTTAAAACATGCTTTGTTTACATTTAGTGTCCATGCGTTTTGGATCCCTAAAACGGAGAGTTTTGGGAACACTCCTCATCAGTGGCTACTGGTCCATAGGGGGTGCAGGGGCACTGCCCCACCTAAAATTACTTGGAGAAGAAAAGTTATTTAAACATATTAATTTTAGCAAAAATGTCTGAAATGCTTAGATTAGTATTATTATGACTCGTCCTGTGTCCTGTAGTTCATGGCAACATTTATTTAAGTTGTTTTTAACTGTATTTACTTAATTTCTGTGTTAATATATTCACTTCCTGTTTGAGTGTGTATGTGGCTCCTAAAACGTTTGATGAACAGTTGACATGAGGCACTGCTCACATTTGAGGATTAAAGAATCACCATAGGGTGCTATTTTTTTGCACCCCGAAGCCAGTCAGAATTTTTTTAATTCTCTTTTGCTTATGTGATTCGATGCTTTTTGTTGCGTTGCCAAGTGACCTTGAGTGAGATACAGACAGGATACAGATGCTTTCAGGATCAGAATGAACATAAAGCAGACTATTAACTTGTTCCAGATGTCACAGGTAACAGAGTTTTGTCTTTTTCAGCCCGTTACTCCTCTGTTTATTGTCCTACACCTCTGTGTTTTACACAAAGACTGTAATTTAATGGAATATGAAACCAAATGGCATTTGGCTATTCAACTGAATAGGTGACGTTTCACTAAAATGTTGGTGTAATTTGAATGTAATTTTTTTAAATTATCACATGTCAACACAAACATTGTCACTTGAATGAAATATCAGAAATTTGGCTGTGCACACAAATAAATTCATAACTGCTGTCTCTTCTCGCACCTACCTCGATTGGGCTGAACCATGGTGTAGACAAAACAGCCAGTCTTTGGTCTGACCAAAAGAGGTGGTGTCTGTCCAGATCAAGCTGATTCATGGTTTGGTTCCTGTACAGTGTGAAAACACATGAATAGTTTGCATTTTTGGACCAATCACAGGAATTTACAGAAGGCTGTTGTTGCCATAAAACAAAAGAAGAAAAACAAATGGAAGAACATGCTGGTATCAGATGCAGCCTGCCTATAAAGTGAGATGCAGGCACATGCAGATGAATTAACCATGGACTTTCAGGCTGTGAACCCCTGCAGTGTAGTGGTGTCAATTTAGTGATGTAATCACAACAGAGTCTTTTCTTATGTCCTCTGGCTGAAATCATTCCCTTCAGATGCTTAATTGACTCTGTTGTTTTGATAATCTAGTTGTTATTGCTTTGCTTTGATTACTGTGTTTGTAACTCTCCGTCAGTTTGGGGTATGCCATAGGCACATGGAAATGTACCCTCAACAGTTAAGTGTGTTGTTAGAAAACATAAAACATATGTCAACATGTGAAATGTAATTTTCTTGGCTCTTTCCATATTTGTATTAAGTGTTAGCACTACCTATTTGAAATGAGTTCAGACATAGCAATGAGATCACAGAGCACCAATTCTGCTTCTCATCAGCTCTTAAAGTATCTCCAGAACAGCAGTGTTTGAAATGAAGCACACCAGGCTTCGGCTGCCAGCATTAACTAGTCCCTTTTGCCTTTGTTAGGAAGTCATTCCAGTTGATTAGCACGCAGTGGTGTTGTGAGGTTAATGACTGTGAAGGAATCGCACTAATGAGTCATAAATTGCACTAGTACCCACAAAAAATGGAGGTCTTATAATCAGGATGGGTGCTAATTATGAGGAAACCACAAGAGATGGACATAAACTTCCTGACAAATTGGCTGTCAGCTGATGACCACTGGTGTTACTCTGCTGGATACAGTCTAGGCCACTACAGGGCTCTCCACCAGCAGCACTATCAATACAACAAGTCTGGAAACCCACTGCTAGCATTTTGTTACCATTAGGCTCCAAGCATTACTTTGTTTTGGTGTTGTAGTAGACACTTAGTTTAGTTTGAATATACTTTTGGTTGAATATGAATCACACTAACAATCTGTGAGTGATGCATCTGTTTAATTATTCTTGCTGAGCTGTTTTACACATACATTTCCAAGAAATGCCATGTTACCATGAGGTTTTTAGTGTTCCTCAAACATTGGCTGTAATTTTGACTCATCCTTAACTTAAAACAAGAACAGTAAGTTAAATGGTGTGGTCACTATCCACAAATCAGGATCTGAATTGTAACAACCTATCTACTGTGTTTCAAATAGCTTTGAAATATCTGATTTTAAATGTAATGGACAAACATTTAATCATATTAGTCATATTTTCCAGTCTTACGTTGAGTCCTGAAAAAAAGAAATGCAAACAAGCCTTTACACCTGATTTCTGGTGCAAAGGCTAACCCTTGACCTCAGCAGGCACAGCTCAACTCAAGACTTCCATTGCTGACATGTTGGTGTGTTTTGATTTTCAGCCTACCCCTACAGTACCCCCACCTACAGTGACCAGGAAGGCAAGCTAAGGCCACAGAAAAGCAAACGGTTACTAAAGCTCTTTGGCCTGTCCTGTCTCATGTAGTATGGCCTTGGCCCTTGAGATTGGGCTTGTATATTCCAGAGCCAAATGAGACTTTATGGGGGCTCGAGCAGTTCTGAAGCTCCTGCAGGGGTTCAATGATACAAACTTTGCCTTCATAAAAACAGCTGAGTTCCTGCCAACAATGCAGCAGTCTCAGTGTTTAGACTTTAGTTCCCTGCAATTTGATGAACAGTAGGTTTGTGAAGCTCCAGCAGGTCTGCAGTAAACACTCACATAACTGCTGTCAGCCTGTGTAATAATGGGTGCTAAACAACACATTCCTTGAGGTCATTCAATCTGCCTTAAGGGTCCAGTGTGTAAGATTAAGGAGGATTTAGGATGATCCAACTGCAGAAATGGAATATAATTTTCATAATTATGTCATTTCATTAGTGTATAATCATGCAAAAATAAGAATTTTTGTTGCCTTTAAATAAGTCATTTATATCTACAGAGGGAGTGACCCCTCCTCCACTGAGTCCGCCATGTTTCTACAGTACTTCAGAACTTCTTCTTCTCCTTTTTTCTTTTTAATAGCAGGTAGAATCCAACATCGGGGTGCATTATGGTCACCTACTATGTTTGAGTGCGGACCAAAATTATTATTCCCTCAACTAAAAAGCCCAGAATGTACAAACCAAACACTGACACTAATGAGGGCCTTTCTGAGTTTTTGCATAGGAGAGGGAGATGTCACTAACATCACACACTGCACTAAGCTGATTTTTAATCACTGAATCAATAGTTGACTGCACTTATTTCTGGTTTCTGGCTTAGCATGGATCTGGTTTAGCATAGGGCAAAAGTACTGTGCATGACAGTGCCATCATTTGTCACATCACTGTTAGCTCTATACTCAAAGCAGACATGACGGAACTCATGTTTTTCATTTGAAAGTGCATGTGTAGTAAATCTCTCATGTCCCAAAATTACATGACCTTGGTGCCACTAACACAAACCTCTCTTCTCTCTCACAGATGCAGCAGCTGTTCTATGAGAACTATGAACCAAATAAGAAGGGCTACATTAGAGATCTCCATAACAGCAAGATCCATCGTGCCATCACCCTCCACCCCAACAAGAACCCCCCATACCAGTATCGCCTCCACAGCTACATGCTCAGCCGCAAAATCGCGGACTTGCGCTATCGTACCATTCAACTTCATAGAGAGATCGTCCAGATGGGGCGCTATGGAGCGGCTGAGCCCAGCCGAGAAGACCTCCAACTTGGAATGCCGCCCTCGTTCATGCGTTTCCATCCACGGCAGAGAGAGGAGGTCCTAGAGTGGGAGTTCTTGACAGGAAAGTATCTGTTCTCATCCTCTGACGGTCAGCCTCCCCGCCGTGGCATGGACTCCTCCCAGAGGCAAGCCCTGGATGACATCATCATGCAAGTGATGGAGATGATCAATGCCAATGCCAAAACACGAGGGCGGGTTATTGATTTCAAAGAAATCCAGTATGGTTACCGGAGAGTCAGCCCCCTGTATGGGGCTGAATATGTGCTGGATCTGCTGCTGCTATACAAGAAGCACAAAGGAAAGACCATGACAGTTCCTGTGAGGAGACACGCCTACTTGCAGCAGACCTTCAGCCAGATCCAGTTTAGAGAGGAGGAAGAAATGGATGCCAGAGCCCTTGCCAGCCACATCAACAAGGAGTCTGATTCCCTTTCATTTCTGTCCAACTCCCTCAAGATGCTGGTGCCCTTCAAGCTGGCCACTTCTGGCCAGGACCAAAGGGAACCAAAAGAGAAAAAAGTCAACATTCTCGTACCTCTGTCTGGACGCTATGACATCTTTGTACGCTTTATGGCCAACTTTGAACGAGTTTGCCTGATCCCCAACCAGAATGTCAAGCTGTTGATCTTGCTCTTTAACACGGATAACAACACTGAACGGGTCAAGCAAGTAGACCTAATGAGAGAGTATCACATGAAATATCCCCGAGCAGAGATGGAGATCAAGCCTGTTGCTGGCTCCTTCTCCAGGGCTCTGGCTCTGGAAGTGGGCTCATCGCACTTTTCTAATGACTCACTGCTCTTCTACTGTGATGTAGACCTGCTCTTCACCAGCGACTTCCTTAAGCGATGTCGGGCCAATACTGCCCTTGGAGAGCAGACCTACTTTCCCATCATCTTCAGTCAGTATGATCCTAAGGTGGTGTATGCTGGGAAGGTCCCCAGCAACAACCACTACGTCTTCACTTCCAAGACAGGCTTGTGGAGAAACTACGGTTTTGGGATAGTCTGCGTCTACAAGGCAGACTTGGTTCGAGCCGGAGGCTTTGATACTTCTATACAGGGGTGGGGACTGGAGGACGTGGACCTCTTTAATAAATTTGTCCAGTCAGGGATTAAGTTGTTCAGAAGCACAGACACAGGCATAGTGCACGTCCACCACCCGGTTATATGTGACCCCAACCTCGAGGTAAAGCAATATAAGATGTGCCTGGGCTCCAAAGCCTCGTCACACGGCTCCACCCAGCAGCTGGCCGAGCTCTGGCTGGAGAAGAACGACCACAGCTTCAGGAGACTGGCCAGCAATAATGGTTCAGTTAGGACAGCGTGAGAAAAGCCGGGCCGCAGACTGTCATAAACTGAACCTGAAGCTGGTCTGGGCTCACATTCTTCTCTTAGTGGTGTTTTCACTACCTAATTTATTTTTTACTGAAATGAAAGACTGCACATGGATATATTTTGAAAATGTCTTCTTTTTTTTTAAAGAAAATTTACAGAAACGCCTTGATGAACAATTCAGCACAGCCTTGGTTCTGGTTTGGAGGTACTGATTTCTATTAAAGGAGATGCTGACCAATATTGTTGTGTGAACCTGATGACCATGAATGCTGGAGGCTCCTTCAGTCTGTTCCATGTTATCTGTGGGAAGCAGGGATTATTCATGTGTACCTCAGTGAAGTACGCACTTGTGGTCCTTAAATAATACATTTGTTTTGTGTGCAGAAACAGACTGGTGTAAAAGTACTCTGACCAGCAGTGCTCAAAATACAACTCAACTTTTATTTGTGAATGTTTACAAGACTGAATCTAAACATTTCATAGTTGAAAACTCAAATCACAGCTATCTTAATGATTACTAAGGGCCATTTATTTGATTTCTTTGATTTACAATGTTCTTCTTTTTTCTTTTGACATAACACTGTTACTGTTTCTCCAGGGTTTGTATTTTCATTTATGATTTATTTCTGTGAACCCAACTGCTGGATTTGATATCTGCAATTCATCTTTTTCTGTCTAATTTATTGAATTAGAATGAAATAGGCTCCATTTTCTACTATCTGACTGTTGAAATATGTATAATGGAAAGATTGTATAACCATGTCAGCTGCGGGATAGTGTTTTATTTTTTTTCTTATTATTTTTAAACTCATTATCACCAAAGAGTTTTGCACAATCTGTTTTAGGTATCATCTTATGTGTTTGTGTGTGTGTGTGAGAGTGTGTGTGTGCACATGTGTGTGTGTGGTGTTTTACAGGCACAAACATGAAACTGGCTGTATAATGGGAAGGAAACACAAAAGCTCAATCCAGACCTTCCTAATGGCTGAAGTGGGAACCAGTCTGGCTTTTATTCCTGTCTTCAAATGGGAATAGTGCTCTGATTGACCAGTCAAGTGACACACATCACAGGCTCTTTTTATAATATACTTTGTTTTATCTTCGAGTGAAGTGACTGGTACCTGGTTTAAAGAGGTGTGGCTTCAGTGCTGATTCCATGGAGCTGTGATGTGTCTGGTCCTGTGTTTCAGGCCTGAATCACTATCCTGCCCCTGTCTGTGGTGCCTCTAGGCAGGTAGTGTATGATGTAGCACTACATCAGATTAATGCTCCATGTTCAGCATAACAGCATTAGTGGTTTATATTTAAGACCTATGTAACAGGAAGAATGATGACTGATACTGTCATTTTTGAACTTGTCATTTTGTTCTTTCAATTCTGTCCAACTGCGAAAAGTTTTCTATTTAAAAAGAAATAAAATGGGGGAAAAGTATAAATATTATGTTGCTTTTGTGGTATTTAATACATTCCATTATCATCTGTTAGAAAGACAATCACTACTACATAAATGTCAACTCATCATTTCTTTCCAGTTTAAAGGCTGATTTTTGGTCCTAAGTTAAAGTTAAAGAAACCAGATGATTATTTGTTTTTTTTAATCTCTTCTTTATGGACAGAACATGACACACTTACCAAACAGCACAACATTTCACAACACTAGAGGTAGAACATTCATAACTATTAGAATGTTTGTTCAACATCAAAATATAGCAAAACTGAAACATTTGTGTTTTAGCTGAGAGTGAAAACAAAATAAACCCTAAAGACAAAAGAAAAATTCAATATAATTTTATCACACACATTTAATACTGACAGCAAAACAGCATTGTGAGACTTCCACATTGAGGATACATACTGTATGTCAGTATTGTCTATTTGTCTTGAAGTCAAAGAGCCAGAATACTCTGACATTTGTTAACCTTCAGGGAGAGGTCCAGTGTTGTTCAATAACTAAGTCGTGCTTTTTCACTGGTTCATTACTTCATTACCATTCATTGACATCATCAACCATTCATCATTCATCAACAACAACAAATTAATTTTGTATAATTCTCCACACAGTTGCTGTTGTTGAGTTAGCTGTCGTCTGAAGATTTGGTGTTGGACCTTATCACAGTGTAGTTTTGTTTTCTGTAATTTTTAAAAATACTTTTATTTAGGGCAATACAAACCCAGATCCAAATTCCAGAGCAGCAGAAAACAGTTAAGTCAGGAAGTCACTTTCAAATAACTGCATATCAAAATCCTGAGCCATGTCCATGAGCATTAGTAGCAGTATGTATATTCAACCAGGGGACATTGCTACACTTGCTTTATTACGAGCCCATGGATAGAATCATTTCACAAGTAGACAATCATGACATCAGTCACTGACATTGTGTAATCACAACACAATAATTACTATATATTTCAGAAGTAGTTAATTATTTGATTATGAGTAAATTCTGAAGTGGTATGAAACAGCTGAGTTGAAGTTGAGTAGCCATTATTGTTGTGTTCTAAAAGATAGAGCAGGGCTTCTAAAACTTTTTTCAGCTAGGGGAGAAAATTTTGAGGGACACTGATAATCCTAACACTGATTAAACCTTTACCTGCTACAATTTGTACTCTTAGATGCCACTGGACTTACTTGTATTTTAAAATGTTTCAACCTAAATCTGTGGTGGTTGGTGCTAAACAAGACTGGTGGGCACAAGAGAATATTCACACAGCAGTTATGAATTTGTGTGCAGAGCAAAATTTCTGATGTGTTAGTCAACTGATAATGCTTGTGTTGACATGTCTGACATGTTTGATTTTAATGGTTGACTAATGTCAACCTGCATTTTAGTGTTTTTGGCAAAAAGTTCATGTTGCTCCCAGGTGAGATCGGGTTACGCTATGTAGCTGAAAACCCAAGTGGCGATTTGGAGGAGACTAAACGGAGGTATAACAGACTGAACACGACAAAACCTTGTTACCTGTGACCTCTGGAGCAAGTTAGTTGACTTCATTATGTTCATTCTGATCCTGAAAGCACCTGTATCTTAAAGTAAAATAAAAACAATTCTGATAGGCAAGGTGCACAACCAGGTGTGCCCCAAGCTGATTCTTTAATCCTCCAATAAGAGCACAGCCTCAGGTCACCTGCTCACCAAATTTTTTAGGAGCCACATACACATACATTTGGCCTACCTAATTAAGTAAATACAGTTCAAATCAACTTCAATAAACATGAAGTTAAACTGCAGGGCACAGAACAAGTATTATATTATAATATTTTATACTTTTTTAAGAATTTCTTACACATTTTTGCTATAATTAACATGTTTAAATAGCCCCTCTTCTTCAAGTAATTTTAAGTGGGGGCAGTGTTTCAATGACTGATAAATACTTAAGACCTGTTTCATAGTGATAAAAAACATCATGTTCCAACCACTTAAACAGTGTATTTTTAGTCAAATTATATTTGGACTTCATAGTATTTATACATTTCAAGTAATTGATCTTAAACACTTTCTGGAAATGAATAGTGACAATAATAACAGACATTTCAAATGACTTTCAGAGCTGCAACTTTAAAATAATAAACTTGTTGTGTCTCATTAAAGCCATTGGCTGAAAGCTCACATCAGAGTGATTCTCACCAGTTCCTCATCAGTCATGCAGTGATTCATGGCAGATTGAGTTGAAGTTCAGTGTAAGTCTATGGGAGCCAGGCTTTTCTGAAGCCAGCATCTTGTGACACCCAGTGGTATTACATTTTAAGATACTTCCATATTGTCTTCTTGGTCACAATCATATCAAAGTTTTGCCTGTTTTAGTGGTCTCCATCAGTATGCACTTTTAATGATTATAGCACAATTTTATCATTTGTAGCAAATTATGTCACAGAGCCCTGGGTATGTGTCACAGACCCCACTTTGAGAATCACTGGTGTAAAGTATTCTGAAACAAAGCACAGTCCAGCCTCAATCAGTGCTGCTTATGGAGAGTGTGAGTAACGAAGCCTGCACTTTTAGGTGGGCCATTGCAGTCTGTCAGGAAGCTAAAAATGTCCTTCAAAGCAAATGCTGGGATAAATAAATACTCAGGCTAATGAAGGCAAATCTGTTTTGTTTTTTTACATATTTTTTGTTGGATAGGACTGTTCACACTCATAGTATCACTGTGGGATACCAACCAACATATACAGTGGTGCTTGAAAGTTTGTGAATGCTATAGAATTTTCTCTTTTTTCTGCATAAATCTGACCTCAAACAGATCAGATTTTCACAGAAATCATAAAGGGAACCTAATAAAACAAATTATACAAAAACATTAAGCTTATTCATTTATTTATTGTAGACAATTATCAACTCTTAAATGTGTGTGTGTGGCAAAGGTTTGTACACCTCTTTCATTATCAATTTAAAAAGGGAGAGGGCAGAGAAGGGAGAGAGAGCAGTAGTGGAATGCTGGGGAGAGGCAGAAGCAAGAGATCATGACATTGTGGTGATTTGCACCTGAACTTAAAGTACAGCATTACCCCCAAAACTGCTACAAAGAGACTATCCCCCCTTCCCAATTCTTAAGTTGTTGCTTCTTGGGTCAAGGGGAGGACTAAGGAGCCGAGGCAACAGGTATTTAAATAAAATGAGACATCCTTCTTTTTAAATAGACGTCAGCTGACGTGTGTAATAGTTGCATCATCTGTGTGCTATTTAGTTACAATGTACTGCTGTATTTTATGATCTGTCAGATGAGTGTTTATCTAAACTTATGATTAACTATTAATTCAAAATTTGGCATAATGTGTTAGTAGGCGATGTAGCGATGTCATACTTTTTTTTATTTAACACACAAGTTTGATCACGCATTGGATCATTTTAAATAACTAATACAACTTCAGACTGAGGAAAACTTTCATTTTTAAAGTCCTGCTCCTGCCATGGTTCATATAATCCAAATGTGTGACACGCCTCCTTTTACACATCAGGGGTCTGATCACCGAAAAGACTTCCACAAACCTTTGACTTATCCTCGGTCAAAGCTCCTCCTCGATTCGTGGTCATCAATGTGCATTTCAGGGAATTGAGACATCCTTCAAGTTGATGAGATCTATTTCCGGGTCACATTGAGGACCCGAGGAGGTGAAAAATAAGGAACTGGGAAGAGCCCTGAGAGTGGGGTGATTAGTGGCTGAATGTCGAGGTGTGGATGTGTGTGACAGGAGTAGTTCAGGGACAAATCCGTATGACAGAGAATCATAAAACACTTATGCAGAACCATAGGCTCTGAAAGGGTTAGTTTGAGTTTCTGTTCTGGTTTTACCACCTAAGAAAGGTCCACCTAAAAGAAACACCCATTTAAATGGCCACTGTATTTAGAGTATTTTCTCTGCTTTTTCTTGCCTTGGTCATAAGTCCTTTCTCACAGGGAACTGAAGCCCTGAAACCTCTTGAAACTACCTAAGTTCCCCGACCTACCTAAATTCCGTGACAAGAGTCATTCTGCAGCCTGTGTTGTTGTGTCACTGATGTGCTTTAATATGTTATCTTGGATTCAAACTGACAAACAAATTAACAGATCGATGCAGCGATCTGTTCATTTGCAGCAACAAATGACTGCCTCCTGTGAGTCCATTGGTTTAGAACACAGGGATATAATGGCTTCAGTTCAACCCACCAGAAAATGAATGACGTTTGGCAGTCTGACTGAAGGACAGATGGATTGAACACCTCTGATTAGAGACTAACACAGATTTTTTTAGTACACATTTCATGACATAGAGTCGTACTAAAGCAATACTAAAAGTACGACTTTACCTCATCATCAAGGGGGTGGAAGGCTCAAAAATACTTAAGTCATGAGTTGAGCAGTGTTCACCCATACAATGCAGATTTTTATGTGTCACCAGCATTGATGCATCTCATCACAACTGAGTCATATGATACTGTTTACAGCTCAAAAACATATTTTAATGTTTAGTATCAGTTTAAAGGTCCATATTTAGGTGGTTTAACTGTTTTAAAGTACAATCACAAAAATAAGAATCGTGTTTTCGTTATCTTAGTATGAATTGTATATATCTACAGTGGGACCACTATGCGCCGCCATGTTTCTACAGAAGCTCAGAGTGGACTTCCTCTTCTTCTCCTTTTTTCCGTTTCATAGCGGGTGGCATCCAGTGTCAAGGTACATTACCTACTGTGTCTGAGTGTGGACCAGAGTTATTATCCCCTTACTCCAAATAATTCAGTTCAATTCAATTTTATATATATTGCCCAATATTACAAATCAAGATTTGCCTCAAAGGGCTTTACAGTCCGTACAAGGTACAACACCCTCTGTCCTTAGAC
>JAPQRN010000018.1:3782485-3802428 GCA_037367275.1 Coranthus polyacanthus
AACACTCAATACTATCAAAAATATACTTCTTGTTAGAACATTTTTTGAAATGCTTTGAAATGATTTTGCAACCCAACTGTGGGTTACAGGATGGATGGTCTAGAGGACAGGATTACTCTCTTCATCTATCACAGAGTTTGTGTAATCTGTGAAATGTCAAAGAAAAGCCCTTTGGAATCTTTTGTAATAAAGGAGATGACCAAATCAACTATCCAAAAATGTCTTTTTCTCTCATTGTGAGAAAAGAAACATTTCACATATTGTACATACTTCATTCACTGTAGCTTTACAAGTTTACACTGTGTTCAAAAGATGGGACATATGTTTTATATACAGATGCACTGATCCACTTTTTTCTGATTCCTGAATTTGGAATTTGCCAATACTGATACTGATACCAGAGCCCTTTTCTTACATTTTTAACAATCTGTAAGCTATTACAGACCAGAACTTATCATAGTATTGTTACCATCATATGAATGTACAACTCCACCCACTGCATGATTCTGAAAAGTGCTACAAAGTCAGACAGAGGCTGAGAGGAGGTGATGAGGGTCTGAATGTCCAGGTGTGGATGTGATGTGATGTGATGTAGTTCAGGGACATCAGTACCACATAGAACCACAAGACGCCTATACAGAACCATACGAGGCTCTGAAAGGATTAGTTTTGGGTTGGGCTCTGCTTTATCTTGTCATCATACAGTTCTGTACCACAGGGAACTGAAGCCATGAAGAATCTTCAAAATAACCAGACACACAGACAATAACAGTAATTCTGTGTCTCCTCAGTCATCCAATCCACTGTGTTCCTGTGTGACTTCAGTGTTTTAACACATTAGTTCAGATCCAAACTGACAAATAAATGAAATACAACTGCAGGTTTTTTCAAAGAATCTGGACATTCTGAACAGAGTGATATAACAGATTCAGTTTCCCAATGGAAAATGAACAAGGTATGTCAGACTCCTGGAAAGACAGGTGGACTGAACACCTCTGATTAGAGGACGATATTGATATTTTAATACAGTTTTCATGTTGTTGAGTGATCTGAAATGTCTGACTACCTTAGCATCAGAGTGTGAAGGCTCAATATGTTTTTTAAAACAGGAAGTCTTGTTTTCACCTATTCACCTATAAAACCTTTCACCTATAAAATGCAGCTTTTTATAAATTTGCAATTTTGCCTGGTTTATTATCACCAGCATTGATGCATTTCTTCAGTTCAGTTTGAAGCTCTAAAGAACATGTTTCAGTGCTTTGTATCAATTTAAACTGTTGCTCTTGTCCCCGTCTTGAAGGGGGGTTGTCTTACCAGGGAGCAGAGATGTGGGTCTTCCCAGACTGGACCTCGTGGTGGGACTGCAGAGGGGGCTGCGCCTAGGGCTCTTGCGAGGACCAGCAGGCCCCGCGGGTCCATTTCTCTGTCCAGAGAACCGTAAGCTCTCTGGGTCTCCACAGTCCTCCTCATCCAGCAGAGAGGAGCAGTCGGGGTCTCCAGCACCGAAAGAGGACACACTGAGATGGTCACTGTGAGCATCCTGCACAAGAAATTTGATGTCAGAAACATAAAACCAATTAGAATTTTCTTGCTATTATGTATGAATGTGTCATGGTTTACAGGGATAATATTGAGACTGCTCACTTTAGGTAGAACATTTTTTTAGACATTTAAACATGTTTTCGTACATTTTATATTCATGTCTCTTTATTCCAAACACAGGCAATTAATCACAAGTTCAAACTGAGAAATGTTACATTCAGTCAGAGGTGGGAAGTAAAGTACATACACTTTGTTACTGTAATTCAGTTGAGTTTTCAGGTATCTGTACTTTACTTGAGTACTTATTTTTCTGGCAACTTTTTCGTTTTATTCTCTATATTTTAACACAAATCTCTGTACTTTCTACTCCTAATTATCCATTATTTTCTGTTTGTATCATTGTGCACCTTCACAACATCAACACCATTTTCAACCTACATGGATGAACAGAAGACTTGATGGAGGACAAAAAGGTGTTGTATTTAATGAGAGTCAGAGACCAGGAGAACTGATACTGCCATGGATGATGTGAGGTTCAATAACCTTGCACAAAAACAGAAGAGTTCTTTGGTACTTTTACTTGAGTAAAGAAGTTGAATCAGTACTTCTACTTTTACCAGAGTGTTTTTTAAACGTAAAAAAGTACCTGTACTTCTATTGGAGTAAAGAATATGTGGACTTTTGCAACCTCTGCATTCAGCACATTGCTATTTAAGCATTACATTCATCAAACTGATTGAGCTGAACAAAGCTACTGTTCTGACCAAAAGGTTTCCATGATTCAGCGCTCTGCCGTGAAAGATGTTACTGTCACCTAAAGTGACAGAAACCATGCAAGCACCAGCAGATGGCAGCAGCCTTCTATTCCACACACACACACTGCATATTTGATAGCTTCATGTTGTATTCTACTTATGACACTAAAAAAGCTTGTGAATCCCACACTACTATAAATTGCATTACAATTAGCAATACATTCATGTAAGTAATATATTTTAAATACTATTAACTTCAGAGGTTTAAAAGATAGACAATGCTTAAATTCACACATCAGAATCAGGGGGAAATTTGGCATAATGGACTAAAACAGGTTAATAAGGCAGAAAATGAAGATGCATGTTGACTAGCCGTAAGTGAGATGTAGTAAATGAAGAATATAAAGTGTAAAAAATTGAGCACACATGAACCTCTGTTATGGATCATATAACGTTTCAAACTCTTCATACACGGTGAGGTTTCCATCTAATATGTAATTTCTTGTTTGTTTCTTTTCTTAATTTAGTGAACGTTGCAGTCTCCTTATTGGTCCACACATACACACACACAATTATTCACTAAAGTTTTGTGATATTTTGAGGTTTTTTTCATATTTTCCACTAGAGCATTTTCTTATGTACAAAATGAAAATATTTTATGACTTTATATGACTTCCGGTCGAAACACCGTAGGGATGGCGGCTTGGTCGTGAGGCTCCCGAAAAAACCAGAGAAATTGCAGAATTACTCCCATTTAGGTGAGTAATACAACACCATGAAAAGCGTACAGAGGGGGTAAGAAGGCCAACGAAGCCCCAGCTTCTATATATCATTCTTGAAAAGAAAGGACAAAAAAGTTATACAGAGACAAAAATTACAGCTAGCGCTGCGTAGTGACAAGCTAGCGGCAAAGAAAGGAGGAGATGGCTAGCTTAGAAGTGTTGCTAGGAGAACTGAGAGGGTTACGCCAAGAAAACAAAGAACAATTAACAGCTATCAAGGAGGAAATTAGAAATAAGAACACAAGACTTAAGGAAGTAGAGGAGCAGCTGGAGAAAACCGAGGAAAGAACTCAAAACTTGGAAGAAGTGGCAACGGAGCTACTAAAACTACACGTGAAGCAGGAGGATAAGCTATCAGACCTGGAGAGCCGGTCTAGGTGAGAGAATGTCAGGATCTATGGTGTTCCGGAGGGGACTGAAAAGGAGTCCATGATTACATTTGTAGAGACTTTACTGAAAGAGGGGCTCGGACTGGATGATGACAGAGCAGACCTGCAGATAGAACGAGCACATCGGGTGACGAGACTGCTGCCGCCGGAGAACACAACACCACGTTCAATAGAGCTTCAAAATGAAAGAATCGTTGCTTCGCAAGGCTTGGCAACATAAGGGATTTGTTTGGCATGAAAAACGAATAAATTTAGACCATGACTATCCACCAGCCATCCTTGGGAAGCGCAGAGAATATATGGAGGTTCCTACAGGATTATTATCTTGCAGCTCAACTGAGACCACTGATCTTTCTATGTTCTCTATCATATGAAGCAGGATGGAAGGACATAGAAGGAACATCAGTGGAAGGAATATCTGATATCTGTATTAATGGATAAAGATTTACAAGAGGGGTTGAAGGTACCACATCACTCAATGTTACACACAATGCTAAATTCATGGGAAAAGATAGTTAAGATTTGTAAGTAAGGTCATCAGATCAAAATACTCAGGTGGTGCGTCTTTGACTCAGCCTTTAAGCCAAACAAGAATGATGGGAGATTCAAAAAATGGATCCCAAAAGGATTAACCACCTATTAGACATTTCACATCAACATTTACGAGGCACTTGGGATACAATTGAACCAGGATTCTTTAATGTGTTTCTGTCTTTGTTGAAATCTGGTTCTTGCACCAAAGTTGTTTCCAAGCTATACAATGTTATCCTATTGTCTAAACAGGGCGACACAGAGTATATAAGAAATAAGTGGGAAAAAGAAGGTAACCTATGTATTTCAACTGAAAGTTGGGAAAAGATCTGTAAAGTACAATGGAGGACCTCAAGCTCCAACACATGGAGGGAATTCTGTTGGAAAAACATTATTCGATTTTTTGTAACTCCTGCTCAGAAAAAACATCTGGGCAGTGGAGACACCTGCTGGAGACTCTGTGGGACAAATAATGCAAATCACTATCATATTTTCTGGGGTTGTCCAGTAATCAAACTATTTTGGGAGCAGCTGTGTGAACATTTAAATAACATCTTTACTGAAAAAATTCCATGTAAGTGTGAAGCCCTGTACCTAGGAGACATTTCATGCGACAACTGGACTTTGAAAGACAAAAAACTACTGTCAATGCTTTTGGCAGCAAGCAAAAAGACTATTACTAGGAAATGGTTAAAGCCTGAAGCACCTACGGTTGAAGAATGGACCAACATTGTACAAGATGTTTACATTCTGGAGAAGTTGTCATTTTCACTCAAAGGTCAAAGGGAATCTTTTTCAAAATCTGGTCAAAATGGACAGGCTATGTGAAACCTGTATTCTTTGTGAATTGATTATGAATGTCAATCAATATAATGTCATGATATACATATCTATTTTGGTTTGTGTAAAAATACATACTTTGATGTGTTTTTTCCTGAGAAAAAAACTGAGTAAGCCCTCCCCTCCCGCCCACCTGTTTTTCTTGTTCTGTTATTCTATAAAAAACTTGGATTAGCAATTAACATTCTCGTATTCACGACTGTGATGTGGATATTGAACTGTATCCAGGAGAGATGTTCTGTATATCTTGCTTTTCCAAATAAAAAATAAATTATAAAAAAAATGAAAATGTGAATAAGAACAGCTGGATGGAAACTCCCACCTACTGACTTTACATGATCTCAACTGAAAATTTAACCCACTTGAGAAAACACATTGAGATACTGTATATCATTTAGGGAAACAGTATGCATCAAGATATTATTTTTTATCCATATCACCCAACCCTAACTAAAAACAAAAACTAGTCAATTCCTCAAAATCAAACTAACACTAAAACTACTTGTGGACCAGTAAAACTCAAACTAAACAGAAATCAAAAACCAAACTGATATATTCAATAAAAATAAAAACTAATGAACATGTCAAACCTATGAGGACTCTGACCTGCTGAATGTTACTGTTTATTACAACATATCTGCATACCTTTGTGGGTGTGGTGTAGGTGGCGAGGCGGGAGTACCAGCGGCTGGCCTTCTCTGCCACACCTTTCCCCGCAGACACCATGCTGGTTTTGAACACATCCAGAGTTGGTGTGATCAGAGTGTCTAGGTTGAAGGAGGAGGAGGAGGGTGAAGGTGAAACCAGATTCTTGTCCCTGTACGGACTGGGTCGAGGGCTCGGGCTCAGCGTGGTGCTGGAGCTGTGATGGGGCGGTGATGACCACAGCCGCTGACGTGAGATGGGCTGAGAGGGTGAGGGTGGGTGGTAGGTCTGGGAGCGTGGTACCCCACTGGTTCTGAGGGGGGAGCTGTGGGGCAGACTGGCCCTGCGTCGGGCAGACAGGAGGAGGGGGCTAGCTGGGTCTGGCAGGTCCAGACTGGGCGTGCGGCTGCTTAGCGGGCTGCCCATGTGATTCATGTACAGCTCGATCTCTCTGGCCAGGTGTCTTCGGGCGTTTGGTGTCCTGGACTCCTCCCCCTCCGGGTCCTGGTCCTCGTGGTGCTGCTCAGACTGTGACTCAGCTGCCAACAGGGACAGAGGGTCATATCCGGTCTCGATGCCTGTGCGCTTCACGGCTCCTCTGGGCGTCACGGCACCGATGCCGCTGTAGCTCGCACTGCGTTCCACTGGTTTTTTCTGAGGTTTAGTGGATTTCTGTGATCTGACCTGTGTGACAAGCCGGTCCAAATCAATATCCTCCAAATCAAAAATGGCCTCTGTGTTGCTCCTGTCTTCATCACTCGAGTCCTGTCCCTCTGTCTCCTCTTCTTCCTCTCTGTGGTCATGAGTTCTGCTAGCTCCAATCTCATCTAATCTGAGAGAGCAAGGCCTCTTACTTTTCCCTAAATTGGCACAGGACAGAATTTTGGCATCGGCTCCCAGGTGTCCTGCAATCTTGTCGGGGTCTGTTTCAGCCTGGCTCAGTCCCAGGCCGAGAACGGTGGTTCCGCTGCCGCTGCTGCCCACTGTGTCACCACTCAGCCGCCTACCTCTGACCCCTTGCCATTCAAGGGCAGAGCCACTGTTGGCGCTGCCCACAATCTCCTCCAGAGCGCTCTTATGTCTGCGCAGCAAATTGTTGTTCTGAACCTCACCGATCTCATCGAGAGACGACGTGAAGAGGAGACCTGCGACATGACCTGAGAGAGAGAGAGAGCCCAAGAACTGTTTCAGGTCCAGGATCTGAAGCTTACACAACTGGACAAAACCCATTCACTTTTGCATAGACAATTGTTGGTAACTCATATTTGGAGATAGACATAACAACACAACAAAACAAACAAAGGAAGGTCAGCTACAACTTCAACATGAACAGAAATATCTTGTTTTAAAATTTAATGCAGTGAGCCCACCAAACAGAGTGTTGAATTATACCAAATCACAATAGAGGTGAATCGTATTCTATCGCATCTGTGTTTGTTTTATATGTATCTTTAATATCGCGGATCAATGGTAATGGATCAAGATGCATATCATATCGGACTTGTTGATGGAAATGGGCTTATGGAATCACTAGCACAAGCACAAATATCACTGCTGCTGTGAATGTTCATGATAAAATCAATCTAGTGTCAGTGCAAAATGCACTGCACTGCAAAATGTTCGCATGGGTCAGAGTTTCTGCACAAGTGCACACATTCTCCCACCCTGACTTTTGTGTGGGAAGTGGCGTAATCCTCTTGCAGGTCCTGTTCTGTGCATATGCAAAGGCTATAAATGAGGCACCAGAGCTATTTACACATGAATAGGACAGGGAAATAACAAATAA
The DNA here is from genome assembly GCA_037367275.1 of Coranthus polyacanthus. Classification (NCBI taxonomy): domain Eukaryota; kingdom Metazoa; phylum Chordata; class Actinopteri; order Kurtiformes; family Apogonidae; genus Coranthus; species Coranthus polyacanthus. The sequence goes on from JAPQRN010000018.1 coordinate 3,789,756, forward strand.
CACCTTGAAAGTGAACCCGCAGATTTTAAGTTTCTACATCCAGCTCACATCACCTCACACCGGTTTCTTGAACATGACAATGAGTTCACTGTACTCAAACGGTCTCCACAGTCACCACAACTCAGTCCAATAGAGCACCCTTGGGATGTGGTGGAACAGGAGTTTGGCATCATGGATGTGCAGTGACAAATCTGCAGCAACTGTGATTATGCTATCATGTCAATATGGACCAAAACCTCTGAGGAATGTTTCCAGCACCTTGATGAATCTATGCCAAAGAGCATTAAGGCAGTTCTGAAGGCAAAAGGGGTCCAACCCGGTACAAGCAACTAGTGGCCAGTGAGTATATGATGCATTGTAATCTTTGTATGAGGCCGTTGGATGCTGACGTCCTTCAATCTGTCCCAGGCCACATTCCTATTCAGACTGCTTGAGAACATGGACACATGCGTCCCATACCACCTCCAAATGCATCCTAAGTGACTTGATTTGAATGTGTCCTTAATGTGTCCTGAGTATGCTCACTGAGTGTGTTCACACGTTCTACATCCAAAGTTATTGAGAAACTAATGACAGAAAACAATGAAATAGACCTGTGCAATATGGCCAAAAATGTTCTTGTGATCAACATTTTCATATCAGTCAATATTGATAATTATCACAATGAATGTCAAATTCTTTCCAGGTTAAAAGCTGACTTTTGGTCCTGAGTGAAAATTGAAGAAATCAGATGATTATTTGTTTTAGACTATTTGTAAAAGATGTAACAAGACTAAAACACAGTCAGTGATTTTGCGATTTAGTGCTTATTGTGGAGATATTTGATTTAACTTTTGACTTATTTGATTAAATCAAAATAATTCCAAACCATCATGAAGCAAAATAAAGAAAATGAGTGCAATCTGAGTTCTTATTCAACAAGAAAACAATGTGGTTTTAAGTTCTTCTTCTTTATGGTCAGAACATGACAAAAACTTTTTACTTTGAAAATTATAATAATGATAAAATGTTTGTCCAATGTCAAAATATAAATGAGACATTTGAAAGTATTTTAACGGAGAATGTAAACAAAATAAACCCTAAAAACAAAAGAAAAATGTATATCATAATAAATATAATTATCATGATATAAACATATGTCACAATATCGACTAAATCGCCTTACTACTATGAAATAACAGTTCAACAGGGATTAGTGGCTCCCACCACCTTCCATATGCACAGTACTGTTATTGAATTTGTTGTCCTCACCTGTACTGGCAGAGCTCTTGGGCTTAGCGGCCGAATCATCGTATGGATAGCTGCTGCGAACGATGCCTCGTGGCTTGAAGGAAGAGGGGGCCTCGATGTCCAGCTGAGGGAGGCAGTCTTTACTCCCCTTCACACTCTCTGTCTCTGACACTGCACACATATACAAAGAAAATCTAGTTTAGTATCTACCTTTTTAAGGTGTACAGTATACTTAAAAAATCCACTGAAGGATAACATGAATGAAATGCTTTGATGTGCATGAAGAAACCAAAAGAATGAAGCTCTCAGGAAGAGATGGAAAGATCAAGGCAGAGGAAGAGGAAATCCCCAAAACTGCCAATGTATCATTTTTAAATGCAGAAAGAAAATATCAGGTGAAACAGAGATCAGAGAGTACTGACAGGAGCTGCAGTCGCTCTCCTTCTTGTCCTCCTTGTCAGGGGCAGAGGAGTCCTGAGTACTGGGATCTCCTCTTCGAACCTCTTCTTTGGACAGTGAGTTATAACCCAGATCTGACTGATCTCCTACATCAGAAAAGAAACAGAAGGACACTGGTGAGATGAGACGAGAAGGGAGACAATGAAATCTCTGCTTTCAAACTACAGGGGAATATAGAGACGGGCGACAGATTAAAGGAAAAGAAAACCATTATAAGGCGTCTTAGTACGGTGTTGTTCCACCTTGTACCTCCAGAACAGCTTCAGTGCTCCTTGGCATTGACTCTACAGTATGTGAACTCGACCAAAAGGATGAACAGCATCTAACAAAACATATTCCCTCAATTGGTGTATTGATGATGGAGGTGGAGAGCTCTGCGTAACATGTTGGTCCGAAATCTCCCATAGGTGTTCATTTGGGTAAAGACCTAGACACATACAGAAACAGAACTCGCCTCCACTCTTATAGAGTAGAGTAAAACACACAGTTTTAAGTGCGTCTGTTCACACCTGGCTTTAAAATATGCCTCCAAATGTGTCTCGAGGGATCACTTGTGATCAGATCTGACTTCCCTGCTCGATATGCAAATAAAGCTCAACTATAGCCTAAAACATAGCAGAAGATTTCATTTACAGTCGAACAGGCTGGATTTGCAATGTTTCTTTGCTATTTTGATTCACTGTGGTGCTCAAGGGTGGCTGGTGGCAGTTTTTATGGGGTTTTTTTGTTACTCCCTACATGACTACTACGTGATGCTGTGAAATAAATCAAAATATCGATATGACAACTTTGACCATTCTATTTGTTTTATTGGTTCTCTTAAGATCAAACACTTCAGTGATGATTGAATCTTCAAGCATGTTTTTGAATTTCTACAGGATTATGTGAACTGTGGAATAATGTATTTTTCATGAATGGAATATCTAATAGGTCAATCACATGGCAGCAACTCAATGCATTCAGGCATGTAGACATGGTCAAGACAATCTGCTGAAGTTCAAACTGAGCATCAGAATGAGGAAGAAAGGTGATTTAAGTGACTTTGAACGTGACATGTTTGTTGGTGCCAGGCGGGCTGGTCTGAGTATTTCACAAACTGCTGATCTACTGGGATTTTCACACACAACCATCTGTAGGGTTTACAAAGAAAAAGAAAAAGAGAAAATATCCAGTGAGTGGAAGTTCTCTGGGAGAAAATGACTTGTTGATGCCAGAGGTCAGAGGAGAATGGACAGACTGGTTTGAGCTGATAGAAAGGCAACATTAACTCAAATAACCACTGGTTACAACTGAGGTATGAAGAAGAGTGTCTCTGAACACACTACACTTCAACACGGCCTCACCAAAATTAGACAACAGAAGATTGGACTGGTCTGATGAGTCTCGATGTCTGCTGTGACATTCAGGTGGTAGGGTCAGAATTTGGGGTAAACAACATGAAAGCGTGGATCCATCCTGCCTTGTATAAACGGTTCAGGCCGTGGGTGGTGGTGTAATGGTGTTTCTTGACACACTTTGGACCCCTTAGTACCAAGTAAGGATCGTTTAAACACAGCCTACCTATTGTTGCTGACCATGTCCATCCCTGTATGACCACAGTGTACCCATCTTCTGATGAATACTTCCAGCAGGATAAGGCGCCCTGTCACATCACCTCAAATCGGTTTCTTGAACATGACAATGAGTTCACTGTACTCAAACGGTCTCCACAGTCACCACAACTCAGTCCAATAGAGCACCCTTGGGATGTGGTGGAACAGGAGTTTGGCATCATGGATGTGCAGTGACAAATCTGCAGCAACTGTGATTATGCTATCATGTCAATATGGACCAAAACCTCTGAGGAATGTTTCCAGCACCTTGATGAATCTATGCCAAAGAGCATTAAGGCAGTTCTGAAGGCAAAAGGGGTCCAACCCGGTACAAGCAACTAGTGGCCAGTGAGTATATGATGCATTGTAATCTTTGTATGAGGCCGTTGGATGCTGACGTCCTTCAATCTGTCCCAGGCCACATTCCTATTCAGACTGCTTGAGAACATGGACACATGCGTCCCATACCACCTCCAAATGCATCCTAAGTGACTTGATTTGAATACGTCCTTAATGTGTCCTGAGTGTGTTCACACCTGGCATTACAGCTGAACACATGTGGCTGGACTTGCCAGGATGGGTCTGAACAGGGCCTCTGTGACTAATCTCCAGCTGTTCAACTATGAACTCTTTTTCAAAGTCACTCAGATCTTTTCCTCTCACTATTACACTATTATTATTATACAAAGTCAGAATCGGCTGGGCCTGCTCAGCATTTGAAGCATCTACCATTCATTATTTTCTCCACTCATTTAATTTTCCTTTAATTTGTGACCCGTTTATAAGTATGCAACACAAGAACACATTTTCTAAGAGGCTAGCTAGTTGGCCCTCTTACTTTTATGGTATCTACTTGTGCATGAAAAAATGTGAATCTATTGTAGTTCCGATACTGTTAAATGAAAAATACATAAGAGAGAAGGCCAATGAGGGCTTTCTTCCGTTTTATCTTGTGTGCTGTGGGAGGCATACTGCTGGTACTGGGAGTGGGGAGAAAAAGCTGCTAAGCTGCGCTGGATAAAACAATCCTCCCCGGGCCATGCACAGATCTACAGTAACTGTGAGGAAACCAGCAGCTGCTAATGATTTCAACTGTTAAAAAGAAAAAAAAGAGAAAATCACACTGCATCTATTGGAGGCTGACTCTTCCATCTGTCTCTAAAACTTCCCCGGGTCTCCAGGCAACAAGCTGTCTGATGATTTGCTCTCTCCTTTCATCTTATTCCTGAGCCTCGCTGGCCGTCATCTCTAAATAAAGCATGAGGCTGCATGGCTTAGCTTGGCCGTAATGCAGTGTGGAGGGACTTAAAACTGATGGCCAATGACAAAACTCGTTCCAGAACCGTGATCATCAATGGACAGCTTTCTTTCCTGCTGAGCCGTGAGCTGTGGTTTCCTCTCAGTGACTCCCACAGAGGTGCCATTTCCATGATTAAAATTATTTCCATAATCAAAACGAATGTGTCTCTGGGTAATTACTCGCCATAATTGACAATGACAAATCATTCAGCATGAGAGGAAAGAGAAAATCAAAAAGAGAGATGAGTGGAGGGAGAACAGCTGATCAGATAGTGGAGGAAAGAAAAAGAAGGAGGTGAGATCACAGAAATACCTGAGACAAAAAAAGAAAGGTGTGACAATGTTGAAGAAGATGGAAAATAAAAATGTAGAGAGAACAGAGAATTGCCATTGTACATTTCTGCAAACCACTGATATGATTAATGTCATTATTTATGAACCAAAAAGACATTTCATAGCAACATTACAGTGTTTTACCTACTCTGCAACTTTTCTGTCTTTCTCATTGTATGGATGGTGGATGTACAAAAATCCAAGACTTTGACACCAGAGAGAGGATTTGGCATTCCAACTTTCCTAAGTTTGTGCTAGTGCTTTGGTTAGGGTTAGGAAAGAATCCAATTTGCCTCTGATTTGGGGCATGCACTGATGGAATGTAAAACGGAAAGTAACAGTAAAACACCAAGCTAAAGATAATAAGAACAGCAGGAAATCAAGATACTATCTGACATAAGTTAGAGTGGAGCCAGACACCGACAGAGATATGAATTCAACTTCAAATGATAAACGTTAGTATTTGTGCTAACGCTAAGGTTAAATGGGCTTTTTATGTTGCCAACATCATATGACTTATCACCACTTTAAATGACACTTGCAGGTTTTGCTCTAGAGGACAGAGATCTGATCTCAAAGAGAACGAGAGCATATTAAACATACCAGATGTAAAGGCAACACTGGATTGGTTATTATCTGGATAATGTGTCCAGATACAGATTACAACCAGGTGTAAATGGGGTCAGAGTTCATTGCTAGTCAATGTTTCCCATTATTGTACTTACCCAAACTATAGCAACAAACTGTATAGCATTCAAATTCAATAAAGGCTGGTTGGCACTCAGAAGTCTTTCATTTTTTCAGGGATTTTCATAGTATTTTTATTTTCTATGCAGATCCAACCACCTACAAAATCACCTCATCAAAAATAATTCATTCTTTCCAAATAGAGCTGTTCTAGTCCACCTCTGAAAATCCCTGCATTCTTTTTAACATTTCAACATATATTGCAGAAAAAATAAATACTGCAACGTCAGCTTTTTCCAATACCATGCAGCTAGTGCTGTGTGATATGACAATGCATATTGTGTAACAATAGAAATGCATATCATTTCATATTATGCTCTATTGTTTTTTCTATGTGACATAAATTATTCTTTTGCAAACATTTTCATCATTTGGAAGCTTCTGTGCTTTGCTTTGTGTTCTTTCACACAGCTGGTGACAGGAAATTATCATGAAGGCAACACAAGCAAACATGGAGTAATTCTGTTTGTATGGAAGTTTCAAATAAAAGATGAAAATACTCAAATGGGATCAAGTACTGTACGGTTATTTTAAACCATTTCTTGGTCTTGGTATTCATGGTTTGCAGAAATGTACAATGGCAACATTTTTTTTCCTGGTGACTGGTTTGAAGACAAAGATGGAAGTGAAGTCAGAGACAGAAAGGCAGACGGACACAGAGGATTACCTGAGTGGAGGGTGGCTTCCCCCCAGTGTGAGTGGGCCCCCAGGCGCCCGACGCCCACGCCGCCACCCCCACGGCCGACTGCATGCAAGGGCAAACAGGCAGGGCCAGAGTGAAGGGAGGGGTTAGAAACCAGAGACATGGATGGAGAACAGGGGTGTAAAAAAAGGCGGAGGACAGTTTAACAAAAAGGTCAGTGAGTCGGAAAAATGAAGAAAATGGAGGAAAAAGAAAAAGATGAACAACAATGTGGCTGCGTGTGAAAGATGGAGTGGAAAGCAGCCGTCTGAATGTACCTGTGCTAGATCTATCATCAGTGTGGTCTACTCTGACGGCATCGGCCGGGTTAGTGTCAGCAGAGCTATCGAGGCTGCCGTGACTCACAGCGTCCAGGTCACTGCCATCTGCCCAAAGACAACAAGGGGTTACAGGAAGCTCTGCACATATTCTGTTCCAACAGGAAGCAACATTTTGTTTCTGAGTCTTTACAAGCTATACATTAGATCTGGTTACCGTTCAATTTTAAATGTGTCCAAACTGGTATGAAGTATGTTGACATATCACTAATGCCAGACTCAAATGTAACCCTGAATGTACAGTACATCCCCACCTCAGAAAAAGTCAGCACAGTATGGACAATATACATAAAAACACAAAACAATAATTTCTAAATGTACCTTGACTTGTATTTGACTGCAGACAGTATGAAGACAAGATATTTAATATTTTGTCTGGTAATTTCATTTGTAAATATACATCCATTTTGCCATACTGACCAGCACCATTTTCAAAAACAAAGTTGGGACAGACAGAGCAGACGACCTCATCTGCCTCACTGGATGTATTCTGCTGGAATATTTCTGTCTCACAGTCACAGACATTCATTCACCTTCCTTGCTCTATCTGTGTGTTACCATTTTGAAAGTGCTCCTCACTACGTGAAAGAACAACAGTCTCTGAGCTGCAACTACACGCTGAAAAGTTTTGACAAAGACACACATCTTTTTAGGTAGTGTTTTCTTTTGTAGGGATTTATTCATTTTAATACTAAAACGTGCTTCTTCATGTGCATATGTTCTACCAAAACAAAGACTCTCCTGACACTATTTTGCAAAGACACTGTCACTTCCAATTACAACTGTGTTTTCTGCCCTAATGAGTCAAAGGCTACATTCACACTGCATGTGTCCTAAACCAGAGAAAAGGTTTGAACCTAAAATTTTGGATGAAATCTGTTTCAGTAAAGCCATTCATTTCACAGTCCCACCACTTCTTTCTCTGACTCCATATCCACACACACCTCCACCTTCCAGTGCACATCAACTTCTGAATGAAACTGTAACACACTAAAACAGCTGCTGCTTGTGACATGTTTTGTTATTGTTGTTGCATGTGGGTCAGTTCAGCACCATGACCAGTTCACACTGCGTTCTGATACTGGCCACATTCTGAATTGTGTGCTGAGGCTGACAAAGTGTGAATGTATCTTATATGTCTGCTGTGTCTGTTTAGGACAAGTATCAAGGTAAAAACTGCGATGTGAACAGGTGGCATTCGGTACAAAAGCAGCATCCAGGAAAGTCCTTTAAGAACAAAAATGGGCTGATGTTCAACTACTTGACCTCAAATGAAAATCACTGAACTTGACCAGATAATACATTAAATATCTTGTCTTCTATCTGCAATGAAATGCAAGTACATGTAGAAATCACCTCTTTCTGTTTTTATGTGTATTTCCCATACTGTCCAACTTCTTCTGATCTGATCATATACATTCATCTGAATATGAAAAATAAAGGACGAATTGTTCAAAACTAAATTCACAAAATGCTTTACACATAATGCTGAGGTAAAATGATTTTTGGATTCTTCAGAATAAAGATGTTAAGTCTTCATCTTTATGAAGCCAATCTAAGCTTAAGTTCACAATTTTTTGAGTCTCTTAAAACAGTAGTCCAGTGATCATATGAACTGACAGTTTATGTGGAGTTAAAAATGTCATTTCAATAGTGCATATTTTACATATTTTTTCATGGGGTCCAGTGAAATGATTAAAAACCCACTCTGTTTGAGTGAGAGTGAATGAGACAATGTGCTGTTGTTTTTCAGGAATCTTCGACTCTTTCAAACTGAATTATTATTGATCTTAAAAAAGCAGGGATTAGCAGAGCAGGGATTAACATGCATGAGGTGGACAGGTGTTCACTGGCATGCACACAGTTAAATCACACATAGGTGTCATGCTGTGTGTACTCCTCAGTCTGGGGAATTTACTTCTCTGTCTTTTTTGTTCTTGAAGTACAGGGTGAAGTAGGACAATGTATTATACTATTATTATCCTTCACTTTGTTTTATTTTTTTTATTTTTATTTACTTTATTTATTTCACTTCATTTCGCTGATTCATATGAGCAAGAAAACTTTGTATTGTTTGATGTGATTCCCTGCCATTTATTAAATGCTAAAATATAATTATAATTATTGTTTTTCTCCATTTTCAAGTTTACTGTTTTAAAAGAACAGAAAAAAATAGTAAAGCACATAATTATTTCTTGATTTAAATGTCAAATTATAGTTTTATTTGCATTCCTGAACAGAAAAATTAGTTTTAGTGGTTGAATGGTATTCTTGATTATCATTAACAGTGGCTGGTTAGTACTGTTGCCTCACAGCAAGCAGGTCCTGGGGTCAGAGCCCTGGTCAGGGCAGGGCCTTTCTGTGATTTCAGAGACACAGAATCTTTATAAACAAAACAGATTTGGATGGATGTTAACATCGCTCAGATTTCGTGATTTTGTAAATGTTCTATCCTATATCCTCTTGTGCTTAGAGGACTGGAAATGTGAATAAAATTAATTTTCAACATCAATCTTATGAAACCTATTCTATTGCTCAGGTGGACCACGTAAACCAAGATAAAACAATCAGATATTTTTACTTAAAAAATAATAAAATAAATAAAAATTTAGGTTTGGAAGTTTAAGTTCTGAGTAGGTTAATGATGCACCCTCATATGTATGCAGCAACAGTTTGTACCAGCATGTGCTCTGGTTTGAAGTGCACGTATACAAACAGTAGTCTAGTTTCTAGTCATCTAGTTTTTATTCCACTCTCTGCATCATTGCGGTTTACAGTTCTGTCTTATCAGTTTATCAGTCATCTGTAAAGCACTTTGAATTGCACTAGCCTGTATGACAGGTGCTATACAAGTAAAGTGTACTGGACCGATTGATCTGTCTACATCTGCCTTTTACTCTGACCACCTTGAAGAACTTGGCTCTGATAGCTGTCGATGGCTAATATTAGACTACTCAACTGGAAACACACTGAGAGGAAAAAAGCTAAAAAATACAGTTGGTTTGATGTTCAGTTCCAGACTAATTGATTGATTCAAATTCATTTATTTATGTATGTATTTCCTAGTTTGACTTTGATGTTCAGTTTATCAGTTATACAGTTTCTAATAAAGTCAAAAATAGTTTATTTTCAGCAATATCTGCTGATCAGTCAGCTATCAGCTTTTTTTCTCCAAAAATACATTTTTATTATATCAGTCTTTATAAACTGGTCAACCTCTGGTTCAGTCAGATCACATTTCACCACAAACAAATCTTCTACAGTCTTTTTGTTTTGGTCCAAGTACAAGTGATACATTTACATTTATACAAACTACTGTAATCATGCTGAGGAGGAAACTACAGTGAATAGTGAAAGTTTGAAAACAACTGAGACAATCCCAGCACCAATGGATGGTGTTTACCTGACAGAGGGCTCTGGTTCGGAGGGCCGTAGCGACGCAGAGCCTGTTTGAATTGAGCCACACCCAGAACCACATTCCTCAGCTTCATCCACAGGAAGTACCCTCCTCTGGTGCTCGAAGGCCACGTACTCTCCAACACTGCCTGAGGAGGAGGAGGAGGAGGAGGAGGAGGATGACAAGGAGGAAGAGGAGGAGGAGAGCATGACAAAAAATGACATTCCTCAGGTTCATTCATGGAAGTGTGTTTTCAGTAGTACCAATCAGTTCAGCTTTAGGAGTGTTAACAAAGGTGTGCCACAAGGTTCACATTCTAGGACCACTTTTATTCAAAATGTTACAAATTAATTTTATAAACAGCAGTCCTGGCCAGGCAGTTCCAAACATGCACTTTGATTTCTGTACTGTACAGAAATCAAAATGTGTTGTACCTTGTACGGACTGTAAAGCCCTTTGAGGCAAATCTTGATTTGTGATATTGGGCTATATAAATAAAACTGAATTGAATTGATCTTAAGTTACTGTTGAACTCATGAAACAAAATACATGCTGTTCTTCAGAAAAATAACTCAAAGGGCATCCTCGTATAAATGTCTTGATTTTTGGCTCAACGACTAATTAATTGATGAAATCCTTAACAGCAAAATTTGGATTTTTATTTAAATAGAAATAAGGCACATATCACATAGAATTACAAGAAACAAATTGTTCAGTCAACAACAGTCACATCTTGTTTAAGATCATAGACTGTATATAAAGATGGACAAAGTTCCATAGATATAAAAGGAGAGATAGGAAATATACTCTTGTAAGATGTTACCACAGCACCGCCATCTTACTAGGGGTGAGTCAGAATGGTGCTCAATGTGTTACAGTGAATTGATTTTTGTAAATTAATGATCCACTGAAGAATCTTGGCCTGTGAAGCTTGCTTGTACTGGTCCAGTGTGCAGTGTCTCCTACTAAGATGCTTTGTAACAGACATTGCTCATCTTTCCTTCATAACTATGGACAGTTCCCCAAATTGAAGCCAAACATGCCATCTCCCCCTGGTGGCTGGATGCAGTAATCAGACATAAATCCCATCCCCTCAATGTTATTCTATGGGACTTTGGTCAAACTAACTCCTCAAAGTACACATACAATATTTTTTTTCTCAAGGTGATTTTGGTCTTTTGAGTTAGATTTCATGAGACTGATTTGTGTTCAAATTGTCATATTTCTCATCAGTTATTTGATGTTATAAAAACAGGTGATTGACAGCTGTAATGACCAATTGCATTCCAGAATCTGTCAGATGTGCAGCCGGATGCGATGTGCCCTTGTCTCTGCCACACAGACTCTGGATACAAATCGCATCACACAAGCAACATGGCAGCTCCTGTGACTGTGGGATTTGGGTGATTTTAAGTCTATGCTCCACAGTGGTGGAGGGGAACAAGCTACAAAATGTCTCAAGTTGAACAGACTTGGAGCAGTGTGAGTGTATGTGTTTGGATATGGATTATATCTGTGTATTGCTTTTGTATGCATTTTTGGCTTTGAACAAGAAGCCCATGAAAAAGACGGTGAAGTAGTCTCATTGGGTCATAAAGGTTGAATGAAAACATAAAATGAGTAAAGAAAGAATGAAAATAAGGGGATGTTGGAAAAACGTTTCCAAACATTGCACATTCATGATGCGTTTTTTTTTTTTTTTGCATTTTGTGTTGAAGTTAATTACTACATGAAAGGCTTTCTTAAAAAATGGAAAAAAAGATTTCTCACAACAAAATCCATCTCCAAATTAAATCTGTGAACATAAACAGTCAGAATATTTTGTGAACTGGAGCTCAGAGTGATCCTTTGATTCATTTAAACTTGACATTTTGAGGTGAGTGAATTAAAGCTGACCCATAGAAAATCATGCTGAATGAGTCTGTGATCAAAGGCCTGCAGTGGTCTCTTACAGTCACAGAGCACGTCAGAAAAGCACTGCAGCTCTTGGAGGCCTGGTCATGTTCGACAGAATCTGTCTGCTCCTAAAATACACGTCAGAGCCTCCTGAGAAAAAACATGTCAGGTATTCCACTAAACAGGCCGAAGTTTATCATGCTGCCTGCTGTGGCTTTAGTAAAGTCACGTAACACAAACACAAACAATGGAGGCAATGAAAATGTTTCACTTGGAGCAATGAAGAAGCAGTGTTTTGTCTTTCAGTAATGAAAGAATTAAATATAGTTACATAACTGTAAATAACAGTTTAGATGGGAAAAGCATTGACCTGTTCAAGTCTGTAGTAAACAGACTACAGGAAGCCAGTTAAACAGTACCGTCTGCATGGTCTGTCCACATAGTGTAACATCTATTACACTGTCTGTCCGTCCTGGAAGAGGGATCTCTCCTCTGTGGCTCTTCCTGAGGTTTCTACCATTTTTTCCCAGATGGGTTTTTTGGGCAGTTTTTCCTCACTCGAACAGAGGGTCTAAGAACAACGGGTGTTGTATATTGTACAGAAGATAAAGCCCTTTGAGGCGAATCTTTGATTTGTGATATTGGGCTGTATAAATAAAATTGAATTGAATCGAATTAACAACACATACGCTGGAGTATC
>JAPQRN010000018.1:3806320-3830721 GCA_037367275.1 Coranthus polyacanthus
ACCGCCATGCGATGTTGCAGAGACGTGTCAGCCACGACAATCCCTGCACATCCAGAGACTTTAGGTACTCAGGGCGGCACCCTGCCACCGAGGAGTTTTCCAACTACCTCGGTGACTTCAGCTTGGGTGATGGACGAGTCCACCTCCAAGAACCCTGCCTCTGCTTCCTCATCGGAAGACGTGATGGCCGGGTTGAGGAGATCCTCGAAGTATTCCTTCCACCGCCCGACAACATCCCCAGTTGAGGTCAACAGCTCCCCACCTCCACTGTAAACAGTGTTAGTGAAGCACTGCTTTTCCCTCCTGAGGCGCCGGACGGTTTGCCAGAATTTTTTCGGGGCCAACCGATAGTCCGCCTCCATGGCCTCCCCGAACTCCTCCCAGACCCGATTTTTTGCCTCCACAACCGCCCGGGCCACAGTACGCTTGGCCTGCCGGTACCAGTCAGCTGCCTCAGGAGTCCCAAGAGCCAACAATGCTCGATAGGACTCCTTCTTCAGCTTGACGGCAACCATTACTTTCGGTGTCCACCACCAGGTTCGGGGGTTGCCGCCACGACAGGCACCAGAGACCCTGCGACCGCAGGTCCGTGCGGCAGCTTCAACAATGGAGGCGGAGAACATGGTCCACTCGGACTCAATGTCTCCAGTCTCCCCCGGCATCTGGGAGAAGCTCTCCTGGAGGTGGGAGTTGAAGGCCGCACTGACAGAAGGCACCGCCAGACGTTCCCAGCAGACCCTCACAACACGCTTGGGCCTGCCCAGTCTGTCCGGCTTCCTCCCCCGCCAGCACACCCAACTCACCACCAGATGGTGATCAGTTGACAGCTCTGCTCCTCTCTTCACCCAAGTGTCCAAGACACACGGCCGGAGATCAGATGACACGACTACAAAGTCTATCATCAACCTCCGGCCCAGGGTGTCCTGGTGCCATGTGTACTTATGGACACCCCTGTGCTCAAACAAGGTGTTCGTTATGGACAAGCTGTAACTAGCACAGAAGTAGAACAATGGAGTCCACAGTCGGAGCACTATCCAGCACCCCTCCCAGGGACTCCAAGAAGGCCGGGTACTCCGCACTGCCGCTCGGCCCATAGGCCGAGACAACAGTGAGAGACCTGTCCCCGACCCGAAGGCACAGGGACGCGACCCTCTCATTCACCGGGGTGAACTCCAACACATGGCGGCTGATGTTAGGGGCTGTGAGCAAAGCCACGTCAGCCCACCGCCTCTCTCCACGGGCAACTCCAGAAAAGTGGAGCTGGGTTCCAGAGGCCCGGCCATCAGGCACTCGCTTACGAGCCCCAACCCCAGGCCTGGCTCCAGGGTGGGGCCCCAGCTGCACCATACCGGGCGACGTCTCGGTCCTTGCTTGCATCTTATCCATTGGGGTCATGGACTGCTTTTGGTCTGACCCGTCACCAAGGACCTGTTTGCCTTGGGAGACCCTACCAGGGGCATAAAGCCCCGGACAAGCTCCCAGGATCATTCGGGCACTCAAACTCCCCCATCACGGTAAGGTAGCAGTTCAGGGGGGAGTAAACAAAAACAATTACAAACAATTACATTTCCTGGGGTTTGCTAACTTTTATCGCCGGTTCATCTGCAACTTCAGCTCTGTAACATCCCCTCTGCATGCACTGACCTCTTCTACTATTGCTTCTCTTACACAGGCTGAGTTAGTGTTTCAGATTCTGTTTGATTACTCCCTCTGAAGGTAATGCCACCATTCTAACTGTTGACAAATTCTCCAAGATGGTGCATTTTATTCCCCTGCCTAAACTTCCCTCTGCAAAGGAGATGGCAGAGGTCCTTCTCTCCCAAGTCTGTGGTGTGCATGGGTTTTCTAGGAATACAGTGTCTGACCAGAGACCGCAGTTCATCTTCATTCTGGCACTTCTGTCACCTCATTAGGGCTACTGGAAATTTGTCTTTGTATTACCATCCGCAATCCAACAGCCAGACTGAAGGCAAGAACCAGGACCACCTTTTACTGCCTTGCTTCCCACAGCCCGGTGTCCTGGAGCAAGCACATGTGGGTTGAATACACCCACAACACACTGCTCAGCTCAGCATCTGGCTTGTCCCTTTTCCAATATGCCTAGGGTAACAACCTCCTCTTTTTTCAGACTCCGAAGAGGAGGTGGGGGTTCCTTCAGCTCAGGCCTTTATCCATCATTGACAGTGCACCTGGCATAAGGCCTCCAGCTCCTACGCACTGTTGAAGCCTACCAGAATTCTGCCAATAACCACTGGAAACCCACTCCATTCCATCGGGTGGGACAGTGAGTTTGACTCCCCCCATTCCCTGTCAAAGGTCATCAACCTGGTTGCTATAAGGCTCAAGCTTCCCAGGGTGTGGAGGATCCATCCATCCTTTCATGTGAGCCATGTCAAGCTTGTCCAGGAGAGTGAATTGGTTGTGTTTCACCTGTTATTCCTTTTTTTTCCCCACCTCCTCCTGTAATTGTCACTTTCTTCCCTGTCTGTTTGCCAGATCATAGCAGTTCATTTTTTACTCTCATTCCCTCAATTTCTCCTAGTGATTCTCTGTGATTGTGCATGACTTACTTCTGCCTGCTCGACCAACCCTTAATTCGGATTTGTTTGCTACTCACCTGATTATCTTCACGTGTGCCAACCTCCTGCCTGCCTGTGTTCACTCTGATGACATGCTCAGCCCTCCATACCATGTACCTTGTTTCCGAAGTGACTGATATTTGTTTTTGAGTCATGCTTTTGGGTCCTGAGTTTTCAGATATTATCATTGATGTGGTTATTCATTCTCTGATTATTATATATAAATAAATAATGCTTTGTGATGACAGTTTTATTGAGTCCTAACAGCCAACTCTTCTGCGTCCTGCAATGTGCTCCAAGCACTGTGGGCTTTTTGATGCATTCTGTGAGTTTTTCTCTTCCTGACCCACCAGAACAGCACCAAATTTGTGTTCTGTACCTCAAACCTACAAATTAAACAATGATCATACGTAACATCTGAAAAAAAAATAAAAGGAAAAAAAAAAAACACACACAAGCTGTTGAACTTTCATTAGAGTACTACAGAGTGTAGAGTGTACTACACCTTAGAAAAATCACTTAAAAGGTATAGCGAGCAAGGTTTAGGGGGATTTAGGAAAGGCACACATAGTGGAAGTTTAAATAACTTTTTAAACATATTTGTAATGAATAAACTAAGTAATTTTAAAATCTCAGCCATTTCTTAGGGAAAAATGAAGACGAGCTACACTAAAGCTAAAACAATCTGTCGTGTAAGGTATTTTATACTCTTGGGATTTACAAGGTTCTAATTACAGAAATGTATAATATTCAGAATTACGTTTTCATCAGAGTATAATCACCTTAAAACATGAATCCTTCCATTTTCTTTACCTAAGATGAGCTGTTTATGGCTTATCTACAGAGGGAGCTGGTCCCCTCCATGGGGTCCACTATGTTGCACCACCATGTAGCAGCTCAGAACTGACTCCTTCTAGTGACTCGTTGTCACCTACTCTGTCTTAGTGTGGACCAGAGTTAATATCCCCTTATTGACTCAAATGTGACCCCAGTGACTCTGAAAATTGAACAACACTCCTTGAGGTGAAACACCTGGAACTCTCCGCCAGTCTACAAGAACTGAAGAGGCCTTTCAGATGAGAGCTGAAACATCTTCAAGAAACTCTGACAAAGTCCAGTTACCTATGTATAGCACCTAGAAATCCCCATAACTACAAAGACCAAAACAAACAGAATAAACACTTGCTCTAATGAGGGACTTTTGTGTTTTTAGTGGCCACTGTAGGGATGGTTGGTGGGGTACTCACTCAGTTGCAATCTTTTCTGCTAGATTTCACTAAATATTACACACTGAAGCTTTAACATGATCAATAATGCATTTTAAATAGCAGAAGATAAATGTCTGAGATGAAGAAGCTTACTTCTCAATGGGCAGGGCATGGGGGCCAGAGATGGAGTAGCGATAGAGGAATGTGAGGAACTTGCGGAAAGCATCAAAGAAGGGCCAATGAGAGAGCAGACAGATACACTTGTTGGTGTAGACTGAACAGGTGAGGGTGCTAGTGTTGCTGGTGCTGGTGTTGGAGGAGGGTTTTTGTGGATCTGGGTTGAGGAGGCCCAGCTGAGAGAGCTGATGGTCAGTCAGACATTCGGGTGGGTATGGTTCGTAGAACTGAATGGCTGCTCCATAAACCTGAAAGAGGATTTTAAAAAGATCTGTAACACATAATACACATTCACACATGCAGAGTGAAATGCAAACGTGCTGTCTATACACACTAGTGGTTCCATACACAATATTTCTTCAACCTGATTGAAATCATTCTGATGAGAGATTCACACTGAACTGTTTACATGGATGCTTAATAAAGAGATGTGTGCTTACATGCCCCAAAGCATTTAATCACAACAGAACACAACTGACATGAGCAAAGTGGTTCCACCTGCTGTGAAGAGTTTAATCTGCTGAAAATATAACAAAAGAACAAGAAGAAGCATTTTTGGCTTTCAGTCTTTCAAAGCCTTTCGACCATCCAGGCGTTCAACAATCCTTAAATCTTTTAAGGTCTCCAACAGTACAGTAGTATTCTGCACGGAGCAGTTTTATTGCCTCCATGTTTGTGTCCCTCCTTGAAACTCGTAACATCACTTAATGTTACCTCCACATGGGACAAACATGAGCAGAAAGAATAGATTTATTCCAACCAGAGAGAAACAACCAGATTCAGTGTTTACATGGCTGTGGGAACCTAATATATTCCTACTGAATGGATTTTAAAAAGATCTACACCACCCTCTGAACCCTTCTGATTAGACCAGTCTCTGATGATTGAGCTGGTTACATGAGGCATTTTTATTCTGTTTAGACTGTTATTCACATTATTTGTGGAATATTAGGAGGCATGGGAACATATATTTTATATACTTTCCAGAAAAAAGCTCAAAGAGAGAAAGTCCAAGAGAGAAGAGACTAAGGTAGGTACACAGGTAACAACCATCTCAAGTATTCTAAGTAGAGGTTGGCCAATAATGGGTAAAAAACCAATTGCTGATCAATCGGCCAGTATCATTGTCCCAACACCAAATATTTTGAAATTAAAAACACATCAGGACATGCCTGAAATTGGGTGATGGTAACACTAAGTCAAAGTAATAAATACCTAAATAAGTCTGAATCATAGAACATTAAACTCAAAGCAATTAATCAACAAATGTGGGAATGAACATCAAACTAAGATGTAGGTGGGAGTGTTTTTTAGCTTTTGAGCCACGTATTATTTTCCCTCAAAGCCAGCATTTCCAATTGAGATGCCTAATATTTACTATTGACCACTATCAACTTCAGCCGATAACAATAGTTGGTAAAATGTCCTATCGGCACTGACTAATCAGCCAAACCGATTAGTGACTCCAGTCCACTTGGTGGTTTAATGCACCTCCAAACGCTTTGCGCCAATGCAACCCTCATTTGGTATTAAAAAACACACAGCCCAAAGTTAGCGCTGGACAGTGTAGACACAATTACTTTGGCGTCTGGCCCAATTGCGTATTTGTAGGAGTTTCCATTTCAAAGTGCAAAGAGAGGAGAGTATTTAAATGAGTCATGCAACATAATTTACTAAGGTTTGTGGTTGTTGATTTACTGATCACTGTGCCATAATTTAACAACCAAAAAAGCATGCCAGGCATTTGCGCCTGGCATGACTGTGACAGTTATGATAATCTGAATACAAACCAGCCGAATTAAATCTACCAATCAAAGCCCGAAAGACTGGTATGATGGCTCATTCGCCTACCGAGTCAGACCTTCAGAGTTTTGGTTTATTTAATAAAATGCACTTTTTCATGTTTTTCCTGCGTAACCTCAGATCTTTTGAGGTATGCAGTAAAATGCTGTATGTGTTTTACATGTCTGTGGTTGCCAGTGCTATTTTTTTATTCTGCAGTCTGCTGGGGAAACAACACAAGAGGGAGAGACAGAACGAGACTGGACAAACTGGTGAAGAAGGCTGTTTCAGTGATGGGTGTGGGAGTGGACTCCATGGATGCAGTTGTTTGGAGATGCATGAGGAGCAAGATGCACTCTGTCCTCCGCAACTCAGACCATGACGTCACGGTTCCTCCAACCACTATTTATATACAGTCTATAAATCATACCGATTTAAACTCCTACGCCAGTCTGGCAAAAAGGGAAATGGACTCAACTCTATTGCTTGCTTTTTCTCATTTTGTGTGTGTTTTTTTTCTAATCCACCTGTGATATCATCAATTGGCGTTTCCACTCGCACATATTACATGTTTAAAAACATCTTTGCAAGAACGACTGGCTATAACTCATTCTAAAGATTTAAGACTAGAATCTATACACACCACACACTACATGATTTTATCTGCTGACTGTGAATATAGACTAAGCATGACTTGGTCTGACTGGAACTGATGGTCATTATGTCCAAAACACATTCATCATTGGCCTGTGCCCAACTTATATAATACTTAAAAGAAGAAGACTAAGCAATCCTCTTAATCACCCCTGCACTCTTAAATAAATGGAAATACTGATATGAAGTAAGTAGAGAGCACCCTTGTTTAACCTTTATTGAACACCAGTTCTGAGTGCCAGCTGTGGCCAAACAAATGGCAACATTAGGCGAAATAAATCCACTCTGCTTCCTGGAAATATGAGACTTTCACAATCCACATGCACATCAAAGCTAACTGCCTTATCAGCGGCCGCTTTTCAACATCTGCCCCCCAAAGGGAACGATGAACCCTGTGTCTTTGTTTGATAATGAAAGGACCGAGGACGGACGCTGTGTTCAGGAATGAGCTACTCTGCAACATTTTAAACACCTCAGTTCTGTGAAAAAATACTGTGGATAATCTAATAATAATCACATGACAATCTGTTATACAACATACTAAAATGGTGTGATCTAAATCATAGACAACACATACATACACAATCTAAATAATTGTCAGCTCCAGCTCTACTGACATACAAGTGGTTTTAAAAACATTGCTGAATTATGGAATCTGGGGTTTCATGGGATAGAAATCCTTATTTTTTTTGTAAAAGCTATTGTGCTTGTGTATTATTACAAACAGTATATCATACACATATACGTGTAGTGATTGAAATCTAACACTTTTACATGAATAATCTAGAAGAACAAAGTTTTCAAAATAACATGATTATATTGAATTATAAACATTCCTTACATTACAGCCGCAGTAGTACATTATGCTTAACTGGTTAACTGGTAATATGTTAAAACCATGGACTGTGTAAAAAGACAATTTCCTCTCACTGTGGAAAAATGAATCCAAAATTGTTTCCTGCTCATTAGAGACATGTGGACATCATGTCCTTCAGCTGGTCAGCCACCTAATTGGTTCCCAGCTGCATGTCTGATTGGATTCGGGACCACAGTAGGTCATTGCAGCTGTCAATCACCTGTTTTTATATCATGGTGTGTTTCCATCAGCTGGTTTTATGCATATGTGCAATTTTTCTATAAAAAAACCCTGAAAGTATTTTTGAAAAAATCTCTATTTTATGTCCCATGGTGAAGAATCAAACATTGAAAGACAGGCGCTCAATAACTATTAATGATAGTTTCATACCCTGTCCACACTAACACGGATATTTTTCTAAACAGGTATTTTTCCCCCATTAAAAAAAAAAAATCCATATGGCCTTCATTTTACAAAATATCTCTGTATACAGTACAATGCAAAAATGACTACAAATGCAGACAAACCACTGTTTGTATTGAACTTGAAACTGGACACTGTGGACCTTCAGATAATATTGGACTTGGCAGACACAGAGGCTTTAGTGTGTCATCATGAGGTTGAGCAACAATGACAAGTTATAAACTTTATATTATATAGATTTTGCCACAACACCTGTACATGTGTCTGTTCTGACCGTGATCTCCTGCAGGTCATACACAGACACAAACCTATAACAGAAACTGTATTAGGGTGGACAGGGCATCAGCCTCAGCCATTTCTCTCAAATGGAATTACTACTACTACTAATATGCATCTACTGCAGATCTCCATGAACCAACAAACTAATATTGACACCACAGTAGTGGACAGAAACACACAAATTCTGAATTTTTTTTTGCATATTTTCTAAAACTCTGCTAAAGTTTGTGAAACATTTGGATGTAAACCTGACTTTAATCTGCTAGAACACGTGTATTCCCTTCACAACTACATGTGGGACACGGTCTCCATATATGGGATCAAAACAGTGTTGTTACAAAGTGGGACACCTGGTCACCCTCGGACCACCCTGCCCACACCCCTGGTCATTATCAGAGACATGACCTTTAACTGATTCCTACTGGGCTAATTCTTAGATTTTATTTACTGTGACCATAAAGGCTTTGGCAGCAGAGATCAGTCCTGACCCCAGCTGGCCTCGTTCAGCAGAGTCACCACTGTCTAAACATCATAAGGCTGTGGATGTGATTTGTTTACAATCAGATAATTCCATACAATCCTCATCCCGACTGCACCAGGTTTCAAACCCATAGAGCAGCTCAGCAGGAAGGCTCTGTGATTGTGTTTAAAAAGGAAATCTAAGGATGAAGGTGCATGTGGAAATAACCTAGTTTCATGTTTGTCTCTTCTATTAACCAGGTTTCTGATCATTAGGGTCTGTACAGGCTCTTTGACCCTCTTTTAACACTTACATTTATTGCAACACCAACAAATTACAGTAGATACAACAGTTTACCGATTACATTTTGAAAATTTAACTCTATCCCCCCACCAATAAACACAATAGCGATATCTATGCTAGTCTGATTCACACAAAGTAGTCTGTTGGAATAAGCCTACCATTGGTGAACTATTTCAGTTGTCATTCTCCTCCCCTTTTGTTTGCAGTCTCCCTCTCACTATGTGACACAACAACATGCTGAAAATGACAAGTTTACAATATATAAGAGTAGAGCATCTCATACTGGCACCAAATATGAATATCTTATATCTTCTTTTTACAGTTTTACAGTTTATCCATTTTAATGCCAGCATTCACCACTCCACGTACAAATGTTCCACCAAAACAAGCTTCCGCCAACACTATTTCAAAAAGCCACCATCCTGGGTTTAGTGCTGACCAAGACAATTGTGTTTGCTTTAAAGATATTGTGATGGCCGCAGCCACACAAGGTCATTGAATCATCGAATACACTCTCCCACAATAGTTGGAACAGCAAAAGTTATTTAATTTACAATCACTTTAATAGTTTGATTCACATACTCATTTTAGTTCTACTCTATTTTAACCTTACACTGTTTCTATGGAGTGCACACATATTAACACTGTATGGTAATTAGGTCTATTAATTTATTTGTTAATCTTTTGTTTCTTTGTCTCTTGAGTTACCAGTCATGGTCAGTGGGAGGTTCCTTCCTGGTTAGGCAAAGGAGGGGCAGAGGGATGAGGACGGCTAAATACTGCAGCCAGTCCATCAGACCGAACCATGGGCTGTGATGTCATGGGGGGGATTTGGTTTTATCTAGATTTGCTCTGTATTCATTGGTAGGCAGCATCTACTTTGTTTCCCCTTGTGTCTTATTTGGCTTGGCCAAGCCACTATATATGTTCCCTTTTGTGTCATTGTGAGAGGTGAGGTTGTTGCATTAATGTCTCTTTATTTTGTCACTCTTTTCTTAAGTATAGTTATATTTTGTTGACCTCTTTTATAGGCCTAGTTGTAATATTTTGGCTGTATATGTTTTTGATGCGTTTGGATAAATAAAAAAATGTATTATATTATAAATATTTTGATTAATTAATCCTGTCTCCTGAAAGTCTTACTGCTTGGTCCCTAACAGATATAAACACATCTCTGAGGTTTACTCGTCAGTCAGTCGGTCCCCATGACATTTAAAAACACATTATCTCAGGAACACCATGAGGAGTTCAATGATATTACAAAAGCCACTGAATTTGTCAGTTGCTACTTCTCAGGTATCCTTACAAAAAACAGAACAGATTATGATGTAAGGACATAAGACACACTTGATTGAACTCCCGGTTATCATCATAGATCATATATATATATTTTCAGGTAGAATCACATCCAATCCATTTTTCATGACTCTTATAAAATGTAAGTGAGTTGTAACCAAACGATAACACATTTTCCAGAGGATTCTGAAGGCTTAGGCTGTGTGTGACGGCTTTGTGGTGTTGTTATTTGACTAAAAACAAGACATTACACAAACTGTGCAGGTTACAGCGGACTGAAGCTGAACAATTTTTGTTCAGACAGATACTAAAAGATCTCTATAAACGCAATGAAATAAACTCGCCTAGCCTAAACCTAGCCTGGCAACATGAATAATGCTACAAACAACCCATAATGCAACATTCTCTGTAAAATACAGTAATCACACATATACTCAGCCCATTTAAAATGAATTTAGCTGAGTAGGAATGTGGACAGTGCAGATATTTCTTTAATTACATGATATGTACAATCCCTCTGGAAAGCAGATGATATCATGAATTAAGATAGATCACCATCTAAGACTTGCTCAAAATGCTCTGAAGCCAGTAAGTAATTGAATTATCATCAGCAACACTGAACCAGTATTCTGAGCTGCAGTTACACCACGCAGATTTTTTTCAGGAAAGGTGGGAGTCCTCATTTGCGGATGTACTGTACAGCAGGTCCATTTGTAACTCTATCACCGTTAGTTCTGTAACAGTACTAACCTTCCCCCACGAACCAAAGCCTCCTGTTGTGTGAACATTCCTATACAACGTATAGGAAAGAGCCAGTGATTCTGTGGGGGCACTATTTAACCCATCTTTTGACTGGAACAATCCATGCGTGCAACTTCCTTTCTGTTCAACAAGCAGCCTTTCAAGACATCATTTGCCATCATATTTTTGTGTTTCTGTGACTTGATATGAAGACACAGCTGTGTAAATGACAAAAACAATCAGAAATCTACTGAAGGTCTTTACATGTTATGTTTCTAGAACTTCTGAAAACACATGCCTGATACTTCAAAAATGTCAGGTTTTAAAGAGAAAATTACTTTTACAGACAGGTTTCGAGCATATTGTATTAAACAACTAACATTTATTTTCTGTATTATCTTATTTCATTATTTCTATATAATATGTTCCAAAAATAGTGGAAAAAAAGGGAATGAGCAGCTCTAAATCCAAAAACATTTAATTATGATATAATCAATAACTTCACCTCATCATTACATTTGATTATACTGCCATAAATACTCCTTGACACAATCTAAAGGATGTAGAATCTAAAATCTAAATCCTGAAAATGTAAACAAATACATGATAATAAGTTAGGAGGGCAGGCAGGAGAGGGGAAACAAGACTTGAATTACTTGACATGTTGCATATTTTTGGGAATTTTTAATTGAATAGTTAATTGATTATTGCAGCTCTGTGTTATTCTGCTGAAAGTTTAGGAATAATGCATCAATGACAACCTTGAAACTCCACGCTCAGTAGAAACATGCCGGCCTGACCCACTTTCCCCTCTGGTATGTGGAGCATTGTGGTTTTCCTGTACCCTCAGAGTGTGTGTGTGTATGTGTGTGTTAGTGTGTGGTCATGTCAGCTGTACAGTCTGCTGAGGTCCCTGTCAGACAGCCTCTTATGGATGAAACTGTTGGTGATGATTTGATGTTTACTAGTCAAATGAGAAGGAGAGAAATAAGGGGAAACAGGAGCTCATGTATTATACGCTCGCTACACACATTAGCAGATACATTAATATTCAACGTATTTCTTCATATTCTTCTTTCTCTGTAAAAAGACACAAATTATAGATCAGATTACATGTCAAAACATACATAAAATTTGGGAATGGAGTGCTAAGTCTTTTCTTAGTGATTCCAGCAAACATGGTGACAAAAATCTCAAAAAATTTCAAAAAATGTCTCATTCATTTCCAAAGGTAAGCCATCATGCTTTAACAAAGGAGCATGACAGAAACTTTTAAGGGGTCACAAGACCTTTTATTTTATTTCAATATCTAGTACAGTATATATAAAATCACCGTTTTTTAGTCTGTTCTGGTTTTATCCTTAATAATATTCAGAACTTTTCTTTTAAAACTGCTGTTATTCAGAGACTGTTTACAACCAGTACACCATATTTACCACAAATGTAGCTGCCTGTCTTTTTTCAGACAATGTGACGACCAAAGCCCATAGACTTACAGAATTGTAACTATGAGCCTCAGTAACAGGAGTTCCACCTGACCGCCCCATTAAACCCAATAATAAATCAGAGCAGACATTTGCTGTCTTTCACACAATTTCCACTGAACATACAAACCTACATAAAATCAATATGTTCAGCTGAGTCTCTTCTCCCTCATGGTGAAAGTGATTTGAGGTACCTGCTGTAACCCAGAAGCCTCTATTTGAGTTTTTCCCTGAAGGTTTCTCAGGATGTACTCACACTGGGCATGTGAACTGCATTGTTGACCCCTGCAGTCCAGTTCAAGGAGTTTCTATTCTTTAAGGAGATGTTTCCAAACCATGACACCAAATAAAGAGCTAAAATTGATTCAATAAAAGAATGACAGAAACAGGGTCATCATGGTTTTGTTGATGTGAAAATAGGATAGTTTTCTCAAACAGAACCAACACTGGTGCCCCTTTTTGCACACAGCTTTACAATTTGTTTCAAACTTCAGTTCTTATAGTAGTGAGTGAAATTAGTGAATGAGTGAATAAGGGAGTGATTTCAGACACAACCATGCATAAAAGTACAAACACACAGCTGCAGTCTACTCCTTAGCAGTTAAACTAATCTTTTTCTCTTTAAGGAACATTAAACATTTCTGCCGAAGTTTTCTAGTCTTACCTTCTCTCCAGAGGCTCCCGTCAGGACAAAAGTGGAAAAAACAGGGAGGGAGTACTTGGTGTTGGCAGGCCAGCACTCGATTGTGGCCCCCATGGGGAGGCAGAAGAGCGGGACAGACTCAGGCAGAGGGAACGACTCGTAATCCTCCTCTGGATATCTGCTGAATAAACCTAACGAGGAAAAAAGGGAGGACTTAATCTAAAGAGCTGCTAATTGCATTCCCCTGTGATTAGCAATTAAGAACTAATATAGATGCAAAGCAGTCTTTCCAATATACTTTAAACAGAGCAAAACAGGTTCAGTTTATTACAATCATGATGATAATGTGGAACTTTATTGAGTCAGTGTTTCACTACAAACAAATGCCTGGTTCTGTAATAAGCATCAGTGGTGGATAATCAGGCCTTTGGGTAATTAGTCACTGTCAGTACACAAATGAGAAACAGTGAGGTAGTGATTTTAGTTTGTGCTGCATTTGGCTTTTGCTCAAGGACTGTGTTCTACAAGCTTAACAAAAACAGATTGTACACCAACACCTTCTGGAAAAACCTGTAGAGGAGTGAAATAAATAAAATGTAAAATCTGCCCCCTAGTCTTTATCCTAACTTCAGTCCAAATATAAACTTAAAGGATCAGTCTTGTGACTTTCTATTCTTTAGTTATTGTCTCCATGGCAAAGACCAATAAGATAAATGAGGTTACAGAAAGAGAGAGAAAAAGTTTGTGGAGGATGAATTCACTGCTGCTTTAGTCTGTACAGAGGATTTGTTGACAATAACTTCAGGACAGAAAATCAGATTTTTCTATATATATTTTACTCTAATGCTAACCTGTAAAGGACACAAGGCATTCAATTAATTACTGTCAAATTATTCAGTGATAAATAATGAATCATTTTAGTTTGTTAAGTGTGTTGTCACACCTGAAAATCTGAACCAAGGTTCACGTTTTATTTTTTTACATTTAGTCTGCTTAGATGTGTTAGTGGACAAATACGTCCATCCATCATCATCTACATAATTTACATGTGCTCCGTCTACAAACAGCAGTACGTCTGATGCTGACATGTTGTTCTTTTGTCTTCCATGTGTTTTTCTTCTTTTGTTTTTTGGATGACAATAGCCTTGTGTAACTTCCTGTAATTGCAATTACAAACCATCCAAAAAATGTAAATGAACCAAACCATGGTTCGGTTTGATCCGGAAGGAGACCACCACTTTTGGTCAGACTAAAGAGTGTTGGTTTGGTCGGCACTGTGGTCCAGGGCAGGATTCACACCTGCAAATTTGATTTGGAGCAAACTAGAAAGTCAGAAAGTCCAGATCAAACAAGGTACACATGCAACCACATGCGTACTCTTCACTGGATTTAAATTTGTACTGAACACCCAAAATCATTTGCAACATGTATTCATTCATTTCATTCATTCATTATCTGTAACCGCTTAATCCTCTGGAGGGTTGCGGGGGGGCTGGAGCCGATCCCAGCTGACATCAGGCGAAGGCGGGGTACACCAATCACAGGGCTGACATATAGGGGACGAACAACCATTCACTCTCACATTCACACCTATGGCCAATTTAGAGTGACCAATTAACCTGTTTAACCTGTTATGGTTAAGGTGCATGTTTTTGGACTGTGGGAGGAAGCCGGAGAACCCTGAGAGAACCCACGCAGACACGAGGAGAACATGCAAACTCCACACAGAGAGGCCCCAGCCGGCCGGACATATCATATTAAATCATTCATATTTACATTTTTTATCGTCTGCAATAGAACTACATAATTAACTGAATCACAGTTGCAATCACATTGTCAGCAATTCATCACAAAAGACTGCAGGTTAAAGGTGTGTCTGCTGATTTTTTGGATTCAGTGACATTGAGCAGAGAGAGAGATACTGTGGACAATGTGCAAAATGAAAGTCACTACATTTTTTTGAGTTTTTATATTTTTGTAAATGTTTTTTATATTAGTTCAAGTTTGTATATTTGAGTTGGAAAAAAACATTTCAAAATAATCTGACAAATAGACTCAAATCACAAATTGCAATATTGTCCACAATAATACCAATATGACTTTTTCACTAAATTGTGCAGCTTTAATATGCAATCCTTTTTTTTGGACATTAACAACTAAAAAAGGATCTGGAGTAGAGCTTTAGGATTTTACAAGCTCCAATCAACTTAATAGAAGTTTTCGCATGATTTTTTTTCAAGACAATCGAGGACATGAACTGGGAAAAGTTCTGAATTCTGGATGATTTGATATGGAAGGACCCATATTTGCCAAAGCAAAAAAAAACATACATCTATTGAAACATACATACCATTAGTCCATAAACAGAAGCTTTGTATGTGGCCTCCTCTAAGCTGACTCATCCAAAGCATTAGTGAGAAACAGATAGGTTCGCTGTATTCACAGTCTGCTGCATATTCGAGACACGTACAACAAAACATCAGCCAGCCAACGTGCTCTGAGCCAACTGTGTTATCACATAATGACAATCTTTGTCACTGTTTTGGCAACAAAAGGTCTTATGGATTTAATGAGAAATAATCTTCATATTGCTGTTAACCAACTGGCAACAAGTTAAGTCCTTTAAAAAGAGAAGAATATGGAAGAAATGTTATCTCACTCAGAGTCTGAGGCATCACTGTGCTTCAACAAGCCTGAACATGCACACAGCTGGAGCCAGTTTATTCGGCAGTAGACCCCTGTCTTCAGTAAGTAAGAGAAACACTGTCAGATTGTCCTATTCAATTATTATTTATTATTCACTTCTCCTAACTTTGATTTATGGGACTGTGTATCCGACAACAATTTATAGTTCCCCTCCAAAAAGAAGCTAGTACTTTGGGAATGTACAAAGGAAGGAGAGGAGGTATTTGCAAAAACACATGTCTTTTTTCCCTCTTGTGTTACCAGGAACTGGAGGGTCACATCAGCATTTGGATCAGTGTGCATGGGTAGTTATGGGATTAGAAAGGCTTACCTGCTTTGTATGCTATTGTGTTGGTTTTGGCCACAGACTTCTTATAACACAGGTAGACAGCAGAGCCCCACTGCAAGACAGAAAAAGGAAAAGGATTAAGGATAAAGGACTCATACTGAAATGGAAAACGGGACAAAATGGGACACACTGATTGTCAAATTCTGGGTTGATACCAATACGATATTTAAAATGGCAATTTGGCCGATTGCCACTGCTGACAGCGATGTTTATTTCTGTGTGTTTATTTTCAATAGTATTTACAAAATTATAATTATGAAGTCAATATTATATTGTAGGTGCACTGCTAACTTACTCAAAGAAATTAAATAAATGATTGTGAATATGATTTTATTGAATGAATTGCACGTGAACATTCATTTATGTTATTTTTATATACACATATATATGTGTGTATGTATGTATATATATACGTATATATATATATATACGTATATATATACGTATATATATATATATATATATATATATATATACATACACAGAGAGAGAGAGAGAGAGAGAGAGAGAGAGAGAGAGAGAAACACTTAATGCAATGTCATCATTAAGGCCTAAACCCTGTCTTCTGTTCTCATGTGGTTTGAGCTGTAGAAAACAAGCATTGATAAACCTAACACATTCCCCACATTGGTCAATCCTGATTTACATTTACTTATTTAGCTAAAATTCTCATGCAGGAGGCAAATTGCATTTAGTGTAATGCTGGAATAAGCTTAAACTCCTGGGCAGCCATTATTACACCAAGACCATTAGTAGGAGTGCAAGACTCAAAGCCACAGGGGCTTTTGCAATGAGTGTAACAAATCATCTTGTTTAGGTAGATTTATATTGCAAAATACTAATTCAACAAACAAGAAAGTTGAGTGTGTGAAGGAAAACAAGGATGAATTTTGATGTGAGATCAAGAACAGGACAAAGATTCAAAGATAAAAGAAGAAAATGAATCATGAGACAGGAGGTGACGTGGTGAAGGTGGTGCAATGTCAGCTGACAAGCAAGTTGGTGTCTGCATCAGAAACCATCATGTGTCTGCCTCTATAACACACAGCAGTAAAAACTCCAACATCCTGCTGATATGTCAACAAGTGACATTACCGGTCATCCCTCACTGTCAAAGAGAGTCTGGTCTGGATGAGAACTTCTGTGAAACGTCATCCAGGCAAAATACTGATTTATTTGTTTATTTCAAACACAGCAGGAATCCAGAGAACTCACGCAAAAAGTTTAATGTCCTGCATGAGTAATTCAGTAAAAAAACAAATATCCTACACCAACACCACACAGGCGAAGACAAAATCCTGCAAGTCCTTCAACAATGTGTATCCCAGGACTATTTTCTTAGCATGTGGTAGTGATAAAGACATCATGCAGACATTACATTGGTATTTCACTGAGTCATTACTTTTTGGATGCTGTAATTCTAAAACGTGCTCATCTTTTTTTCAAACATGACGTTGTCACTGAATGAGGCGAGCGTTAAAAACAGCACCACATTCATTTTATAAAGGCCCGTAAACACTGTAGCGATGAAGATGGATCAATTCTGTGTCCTACGTTTAGATTAAACAAGGATAATAAAAACACAGAGCATGTAAAGTTTTTCAAAACTGAGTTTCCAGGTGCTTTTTTCACTCTTAATCTTACTCTTAGATAACTCCAGGGAAGTAGGAACAGGTATAAATCATCAGCAGTAAAATTCATCGAAACCCCCCCAGACCCAATACAAGTATCTCATAAAACACAATCACAGAATAATTTGTGGATAATAAATTTAGGGTACATTCTGTGAAGCTTGCAGCATTGGCTTATTTCACAGTCAGTATTTCTATAAATGTCTCAAAGCCTTCTTGATCTTAAACACATTTACATATTCAGAATTGCCACCGTAAGATTAAAGAAGTGAGGTTGCAATTTCCCACCTGTCACATCATCCAATTTTAGACAGAAGATAAAAATGAGAAGAGCATGTTACGTTCAAAGGACTCCTAATAACCACTGGAAATATTGCATTCATATGAAAGTAAATGGGTTTTGTGAGAACCATAACAGTCTCAGCTTTCCAACCATGTCACCGTTCAAACTATAAACACCATCACATTCCCACTCTCATTTTCATGGACATTTCAGTGTTCATTCATCTGGCAACAATTGCTTATATTAACATGAGATGACATGAAAAAAAGCATCGGTATATGAACCAAACGGAGAAACAATCTTTGTGATGGAAAAAGCCCAAAAAACAGCTTTAGAAGAGAAAACAGGAGTTAAACTTCTTGTCCTCTCAGGTTTTCTCGACTTTTCTTTTTTTTCATGTAACAAATACTTTTACAATTTGCTTTATACCTACTGTTTTACCTTTGAAATTCAGTGACTAATTGAAGATTAAAACAGATTATATGTGTGAGTTAATAAATAAAATGGACTTGCTTGAAACAGACACCTTTAAAATGTCAATTCATATGAATCAAAAGAAGACACAGAAGAATTTTTTCTTTTCCCTAAAATGTGGATAATATGTTAGTTCTTCTATAATGTTTGATTGTTTGATTGATTGTTTCCCAGTATTTCTGGCCTTTATTCACCCTTGTTTTCCTGTTTGGGTGGAAATAGAAACAACATACGGACATTACAATGATGCCAAAATCCACAGATGTCCCTTTAATTCATCTGTACTTGTGTTTTTTATCTGTGTTTTATCTCCGAACAACTGAAGACACAAGTGATTGTACTGTATGACTGCACTCGATAAAAAGAAGTTTAAAAAAGTAGAAACAAGCTTTGTGGTTGAAGGGAAGAGAGAACAGAAGGAGTTAAAATTTTCATCAGACGTTAAATTTATGCAATCAACAAACTGCTTAACTGCAGTGCAGTGAGTAGTGACCCATTACAGGTTGATAACAGTCATTTTGACTGGATGAACTGCATCAAACCACTCATCTAATCCACAAGCAGCTGTCGAATTCAACTTTAAATGAGATGACCTGGTTACAAATAAATCCACACTGTTCTGTATATTTTGTTTGTCCTTGTGGGTAATTAAATTTCTAATAATATTTATGTCTGTCCTTGTTTCTCCTACTGCACTAAATACTCATGGGATCCTTGTCCTGGTGTTGGGGCAGAGGAATTATGTCACTGGACCCCTTCACATTGCAGTGGGGGGGTTTGCAGAGAGGATGCGCTTCTGTTATTTAGCCAAACACAGTGGCATTTTCCCCCCAGGACTCACCAAATATTTACAGAAGCACACGTTCTTAAACCCACATCACAGTCATCATTTGTGCCCTGCAGAGGCAGATGTGAAGCATTCTTGGCACAGAGAAAGTTGGCACAGCAGGAAGCGTAAGGTAGTGAGGAGGTGAAATTAAGTGAGAAAACTGTTTGGGAACAGCATCACCACATGTTGGAGGGTCAGCAGCATTAATCCTTAATAGACTATAAAGGGTGAGTTATTCTCAGCATAAGGCTCATCCCCCACAACCTCTCACCACACATTAAATTACTTATCAAAGATTCCTTGTTGATGATTCCCAATTAAAGATCTAATTTTCCACACCGCTGAGCTGACTTCCTCTATCCCACAGCATACGGGACCAAAATACTGGAGGCAGGGAAGGGAGACAAAAGCAACACACATACATATTGTTGAGGATGTGATGAGTTTAATCAAACTCAGTGTTATGTTGCATCATCAGGACCTTCTGCACATTGATACAGGATCATAGCAGGATCCTCAATGCTACGCAGTAAAAATACATACTGAACCCAAAAACACATGAAAACACATTGAAAAACTTTACTATCAGAAACATGAACATGCTCAAAGAAACATTTGAAATGAAAATCTGAGAATTCAATTCAACTCTCTGATAAAAATCATGTTACTCAAGGGGGAAGTTGCTTTTCTTAAACTGGATTTCATCTCAGGTTCATTATGCTATCTGTATTCCCTTATATGCCCTTATATTTTACAATCGCCCACTAACATAAAAAGTCAAAACTGAAGTTTAACACCTTGGTTTAACTGTCACTGTCAACGGAGACTAAAGTTTGGTTTGGTTTTGGTTTCTTTGCTAACACCAACAATGTCCTTATTAATTAGAGAATATAAAACTCAACATGGTTTTAATTAAACGTTTCATTATTCCAGACTTTTCAGCTTTTCTCTTTTATTTGATGAACATTAATAGAACCTTTTGTCATTTTAAAAAGCTCATGATTAACGGCTCATGATTTTTATCCAGTAAACAAAAAGGACTGCATTTAATTTATAGGCCTCATCTCTTGAGATGTGAGTTGATATGGATCTTAATTGTTAAATCCAGTATCCACTTAGCATTTCACTAATGACATGGTTCTTTACATTTCACAGCTGTGGTGCTTTGTGAGCAGACGAAACACTGCAGGTGCCACAAGTAAAGAGCAGCATTAACAATATACAAAGAGTTAGTGCAACAAAGAGGAAAATCTTTGATTTCACCTTCACAGGTAGAAACATTTATGTGAACTGACTGTGACGTGAAGGAGAACGGATTCACTCAAGTAGAAAAACAAATAAAGACATGCTAAGAGACCAAGTATTTACATTTTCTGTATGAAAGTAGTTTCACTTTTTCAGTGAGTTCAGTATCATAAAACCTTTAGCAGAAGAACAAATACAACAAAATGGGTTAGTTTTTAATTGTACCTCCAACCAAAGAAGCAAAGAGATCAACCATGTTTTTTTGTCTATTTTATGAAATAGATGTTTGTTTAAGAATTATTTTATGTTTTTAATTATCTATTCAAATAGAAAAAAAATTATTCGATCTCTGCCTCCAGTAGATTCACTGTATGTTTAAGGATATGTGTCTTTATAACAGGGATATTGGAGACGTTCTTGTTTATCCTTGTATCAACTTCCTGCAGAAATACAGTGGAAAATTTGATGAGTTTCTGATCATTATCCACAGATATATATGTGATAAAACAGACACTGTTCCTGTTGAAAAATCCAACATTTTAACTATTTTCAGTTTTGAGGAGGATCCAAATGTCATCCAAATAAACTGCTTTTGCAGTAAAATATTTTTTATAAAAAGATCCATTTCCTAAAATATACAGTGCTTAACAAATTGATTAGACCACCACCCAAAGTAAGGCTTATGCAACATCTGCCCTAAATTAACAGGATTGGTAATTACCAAAATCATGTTTCTGTAATGGTTAATACATCAGTATGTAGCAGATCTTTAACTGAAATTATATTTTTAATGCTAAAATATAATTATTCATGTGATCCATGAATTTCCAAATTCACTGTTTTACAAAAAAACAGATTTTTAGATTCAAAAAATGAGTTTTAGTGGTTGAATGTTATGCTTGATTAATTTGTGACTTCTCTGAGAAGCCCAGTGAGTCAGGTCACATTTAGGAATAAAAAGGTGAAATCAGTTTGAAATTCCTCATTCCTGTTCAAAATGGTAAAACGTCGAGAGCTCACTGAAAATCAAAGGGTCTGCATTAAAGCACTTATGTTTTCTCATTTTTATGACAGGTGGTCTAATACATTTGTTAAGCACTGTATATAAAGATATAAAAAACATGGCGTTTTTTTTTTTTTAAATGTAGGTTTGACATCTTTTGAAGGTTTTACTTCCTCCACTATTTCAATATGACTTGATTCAGATTTGCACATGTAAAGTTTCAATGTAAAGTTCAATAGAGGTACAGATTCACTTTATTCATCTCTAGAAGAAAAGTCATATGAGTTAATTGATCGAATGAATTGTATTGTTTAAGACAGACATGTTTGGATGTTTTCAGACCTGCATCATAAAGACCGATGTGGCTGTCCAGCGTGAGGACAGAAACTGAGGGCAGAGATCGATCTGCTCATCTGCTCTGTATGTGGGCACAGACTTATGAGTGCAACTGTTCTTTATTTGCACTAACCTACATGAAACAGTTTTATGGCAGAAGCTTGGCAGAGTTTGCCAGGACTCAGGTCAGAACTGCGTCCACGTCGCTGGTGCAGTAAGTGGCTCATGCCAAGCTGTGAGCACAGCTCTTAACGTTAGCAAAGCACTTCGCTGCTGTTGACTTTTTGTCACACCTTTCTGCCAGAACGTCTACAATGTTACCAGGATTCACAAAGGTCAGCAGGGACATATGTCTGTTCTTTTATACATACAGATTTGCAGTAATTCTATTTTTGCTGGAATCAAGCACAGCATTAGTTTTTTTTTAATCCACACCAGGGAGAAGCTGCTAAAATCTGCATTCAGTTTTCACCTGATTGCATGATGACTCCTTCTATGCCATAACAGACACCAGAATCCTAAACACCTGTATTCATGCTCAGGTACACTTCAAAAAGGAATCTTAAGAAAAAAAGAATCCTTGTCTCTGCAAAATGTTTTTCTACAGGGAAAATAATCTCGTCAATGTTTTTCATTAGAAAAGTCTAATTTTAAGAAAATATATCTAACTTTGTCTTACATAACATATTCCAGCTAATATTGAGCCAGATTGAACTATAACAATGGTCTGTATAAAATACCAGCAGTGGTTTTCCTTTTTTTAAGAGTGAAACCACAAGCACAACTTTTCAAATTGCGAATTTCCAATCTGTCTTAAATTTTTAATTTCCTTTGCTTGTAAGCACAACTTGCTTTTTGCATTTCTCTAGTATTTTATTATCTCAGTGGCTAAACTTTTATTCTGTCTATCTTACTCCACTGTTGTGTATTTGTCTAAATACGAGACGTAGTCATGGCTTCTTTCAAGACTGTGTTTTCAGTGGGACTTATTGATACATGATGGGTGTTTATCTGTCTGTATTTATGCAGGTAATCTCCAAAACAGTACATGAAAATAATTGTAAGGCAATGCATGAGAAGGACTTAAATTAGTAATGACGCTTCCACAACAGAGTTTTCCTTTCATTGAGCGTTAACAACCTTCACCTCCCTCTCATCACATCTACCGCTGCATCCAGCAAACTATGAAGCAGTTCAGTGCATCCCTGTTTTTGCACGAGGCCAAGAACACATTTTATATCTCCTTCAGCAGTTTGTGCCAGTTTCAGCATGTACAGTATGTGGCCTATGAAAGCATGGCTGAGCAATAGCTGTAGGCGCTCTGATGTCTGCATATACTGTATAGAAATGAGCTAAGAGCAATTTCGACGGTAATAAGAGCAGCACAGACTCTACAATAGAGTTGATTGTGTTTCCTCTGAAATGGTGGTCCTGTGGACTGCATGTCGGTCTTGTGTGCCCGTAAATGCACTCATGCATTACAAGGGCTTGACCCAGATCACAGATAGACATAATAATGCATGACAGGTTGTCCTTTTGAAAGCCCTATGTCCTCAAAGGCTGGCTGGCCACTCGCAGCCTCTGCACGTCTGATACCAAACATGTCTGCTATAGAAGCTATTAACTCAATTCCCCATTAAATGTCAATTTAAACCTCCTGTTTATTCAAATCTAGAAAAGAAAAGTCTACATTATACATACAATACAAATGTATTCCAGTTAGAAGAAGCTCTAAAAATACTCAGAGGAAGTGCTCAAATAGCAGGATGTCAACTTAAGCACAGTTTCCATGGCATCTGTGAGCTTCTTCAGTTTATATTTATTCATTATACATGGAGACGTGTGAGCATGACATTAAAGATGCATACGAGCAGCGTATCCCAAAGACTTTAAAGGCACTGCTCACCAAACAAACAAAGATAATGTATAATTTACACCATCCCATGTCGTGAAACTGTGCACAGGACCACACATTCCTCTGGTTTTAGTTAGTCAGAGTTAATGAGGCTGAATTTATCCCCAGTGGTGTCATCTGAAGGACACATTCACCATGTGAGTTGGAAATCATAGGCCATCCTGACGCAACATTTACATTTTATAGTTCAAGCAACTCTACATGACCTCATGAGCGGTAATCCAACACAAAGATGGCTCTGGTGATCTTTAGTCAGTGCGATTTTACTTACTTTCATTTTGTGCACATATGAATAGTGAGGAAACTCCAGCAGTGACAGCAGGCCTTGCAAGGCAGTTTATAGAAAAGTTAGTTAGTTAGAGATACACTGAGCAGAATAAGCAGAGGAAAACACACCACTCAAGAGCAGAGGCGGCAAAAGTACACAGATTTGATACTCGACTACAACTACAGATACTTGTGAAAATAATACTCAAAAAAGTCAAAAAGTACCGATTTACCTTTTTTACTCAAGTAAAAGTACAAAAGTTCAAGCTCTGAAATGTACTCGAAGAGTAAAAGTAAAAAGTATTTCTACATTTCTAGCGGCTGCTTCTGTGGTTAACCTCATATCATCCATGTTGGTATCAAGGATGGATTATGAATCCAGACTCTGCAGAGAGAGACCAGAATCCTCTGGACTCAGTCTAAGACCCTCCTTCTGTCACTACACACACACAATTCAGCTTTACAATCATAGGCTTTCAGCTACTTCCTGTTGGAAACA
>JAPQRN010000018.1:3830821-3842117 GCA_037367275.1 Coranthus polyacanthus
AAAAACTCTCAAAATAATGAGATAGTATCTCAAGGTAATGACTTAGTATTTAAAAAATACCATAGTTTCTCATTTACTTAATTTGAATACAAAATTTGAAACTCTCTCTAAATAACGACACAGTATGTAAAAATGTGACTTACTTTGAGATACTGATTCATTACCTTCTGATTCATTACTTTGATTTACAGGATCTTGTTTTCCCTCAACACAGTGGCAGAAATGGCCTTCCAAAACATTTGTTATACTACTCATTGCAATCATGATGAAAATGCAATTTATCAGTGAACACTACTTCAAATATTCACAACAACAGGTGTCATGCTTTAAATGGTGCTGAAATCCATTATTTCTTATGTTCCTTTCAAAAAGCATGTCTGTGTTATTCATTTATTTACCCACAAGGCACAAGACTTTATGTCATTACAAACCAAAAAAGTATTGCACTGTGATGTATTACCCTGCAAAGGTTTCCATACGATAACTTACACTGGAGGTACTAACTAGCTTTAGCATGTAAAAAGATCTCATTAAAAACACCATGCTTGTGAAGATAAGTGAGAGAAGCGGCTGAAGTCTGCATAGAATCTTTAACCTCCAAACGTAATGAATGCTACCTGGGCTGTGTTGAAATATTGGAATATGAACTTCAGTGCTTGTACATTAGTCACATTGAAAAACTGGATCCTAATTTCAAGTGCTCTGTTAGTCTCTGTAGATTTGCAATTCTCTGCACACAGAGATTTAAAGACACATACAGACACGCACACGTTTGTATCAAATAGCATTGTGAAGACACTCCATGACATTATGCATACCCTAACCCCTGACCCTAACCTTATCCTAAAAACCTGTTCAGACCAGTGGAATCTCCTCCCTCTTAAACTCCTTCAAACCCCTCAGGATTCACTGGAAAATGCATCGTCACAAAGCTGAAAACAGGCCTGGTTTTCTGAGCTCATGAAAAGTTTACTTTTTAGAGATACGTGATTTTCACAGCGGCACTACAAACATATGATGGTCTTATAGAATATGATGCATTATGTAGATTAAACTAGACAGCAGTACAAGTAGTTCAAATGAGCTCAACCTTAAACATGTTCAGCCAGAGGTGGGAAGTAAAGCTAAAATTAGTTTTAAAATGTCCCTTTATCAGTGTAATTATGGTATTTTACAGAGAGCGTTGCACTATGGGTTTGTAGCATTAATGTTGCTAGGCTAGAAGTTTATTTCAGTCCGTTTGTAGTGATACTTCAGCATCTGTCCACAGTAAAGGGTTCAGTTTTGCGTGAACTTACTGAGTTTGTGTAACATGTTGTTTTGCTGCTGAAGAAATAATGACATGAAATGACAAGTTCATACAGTGAAGAATTACTGTAAGTCTGTGATCTGTTGGTCTGGACGCAGAACTCCATCATACAGTGAGTCTGTTTTACACAGATGCTTTAGAGTTATGTTGGAGTGTAAAAACATATTTGATTCATTATAAAATTCTACTGGAACAAATGAGGCCACAATCTATGGAATTAATGAAACACTGCAGTTGTCAACGATATATATATATACAGTTAGGAAAATATGGACATGCAAAAATGCAGAGTTTCTAGTCAGATGCACCCACGCAAAGCATCACACACAAACCAAGCATGCAGAAACCATAAACCTAGAGGAAAACTTGTTATAATTGGGATGTGACTTGCCTACATTTTATAAAAGGTGGCAAAATTATGATCCAGAGTGTGGATCATGATTCTACCTCAAAAGAACATCATATGATCTTTTGGCCTGATCGCTTAGTCCTAATATGTCGTGAGATTCAGTTTGCTTTACACATTAACAGTCGCTATAAATGTCCTTCAAAGGCCAACTTTGGACTTGTATACTTTGAGTACATTCCACAAAGAAGTTGTTGAATCAGTACTTCTACTTTTACTAGAGCAGAAATACTGATGCTTGTGACTGCATGTACTTTTGCCACCTCTATCCACAGCAATAAAATGCCACATACTCATGAATGCAGCAGTAATATGAATCAAAAAACATCATATATAATAGAAAAACACTGACAATGGCCATTTTACTGCACAATGAACACTGTGACTTTCCATACTTTAACTGCATTTGGCTGGTAATACATACTTTTCCTGAAGTAAGCGTTTTTTGTAAAAGAGTATTTTCTCCGCATGCTCCTTTTACTTAAGTGAAGGGTCTGAGTAAGTTTGTTCTATCACTGTTTGTGGGTCAGGTCGTCAAGTCAATGACTAAAAACACAAATGGTTCTCACAAAGCAGAACAAACACAAACTTTCTCAAGGGGGTTGTCTGTCTGAAGCAATGCCAAATACAGACAAATCTGACACAGACAAACCTGATGTTCAGGAATAAGTGTGTGCACATTGTGTGTGTGTCATGGGATCATAAGACAGGTGGGGGAGGATAAACATTAGGAATATTTCTAGAGCACAAATACTGAGGAGCAAAACCAAACACAGGAGCAGAGTTCATGAAGACAGATTCTGCTTGCTTATTGAAAAAGAATCCACAGAAATCCACACAGTGTTAAAAACTTCCTGAGGCCATTTTAGACAGTTGCTACACAGTTTTCCTGCTTTTCCGATGGACTGAAATCTGTCTCATAAATAATAAACCACAAATAAGTCAAAAAATTAATAAGAGTGAGATGGAGTCTGATGTAAACCCTGCTATGCACTGCTTCACTATAGAAGTCAAAACACATGACACTGAGAGGCTATTCCTATTTCTATCATGAGCTTTTCAGCTTAAATACACAAAATAATAGTGTGCAACAAAATGACAGTATTTATGTTTGTTGTTGTGTTGTGTGGTTTGTAAAATATGGAAATATGGAAGCTGAATTTGTAGTTATTCTTAGATACAGCAATACCTTCAGCTGGGGCTGGGCCACTTCAAGATCTTAGATGGTGATCCATCTTAATTTGTCATATGATCTGCTTTTCAGGGAGATGGCGCAGATCATGTCATTACATAAATAAATAACAGTGCTGTCAAAACTTTCCTCCTCAGCTGACATTCATTTTAAATGGTCTGAGTACCAATGTAATTGTCTATGTCTAGTCTATGTAATTAAAACATTCACCAGAATTCTGACCAGTAACCACAAGACAAGGGACTCATTTCTACACACAGAACAGCCATCATCGCTGCAATGGCAAATCACTTGAGTTTGCATCTATTAATGTTAAAATGTTTAGGAATGATTTTGCTTCATTGCCTCTTTAGCCAAAAACTAAACATGTCCGCGACAGCTGCATCAACAGACAGGGAAAACACTTGCTTGAAAATCTCAAAACCTTTCAGAAAAACCCTGGCCTTGTCAATGGTGAACTTTATCAGCTGGTCACTTAGGTGGGACTTTGAAACGATTACAACAGAGACAGAAAAGCCCACTTAGAAAAACATATGATAAATTTGCACAATTGTGCTCCATGGAAAAAAGTGTCAAGGCCTGATTAATGCAACTCCTTTGGGGTCAATTCTTAATGTAAACCCCAAGGTTAGATGGTTCACTGCACAATGTAACTGAAATATCCCGAAACTAAACAATCTTGAATTTAATCAGAAAATTAACCAAACTGGTTTACTATAATTCTAACCTAAGTTTTTCATTATGTTTTTAGCCTTGAATTATCAAGTGTTGTGTATTGTGTCTGATCTTTTGTTGTAATGTTAAATTCTCTGTTCTCATTTTTGTCTTGTAAAAAGCACTTTGTCACTTAAAAGGTGCTATACTTCGCATTAATCTTACAAAGATTAATGATGTGATGAGGCAATTCACCAGAAGGGGGAGGCAACAAAACAGAAAGGGGAACACTTTGCCCTGGTTGAATGAAGAATGTAGGAAATTGAACATCGAGATCACCTACTTAAAAAAATTCAACAAAAATTCACCTCTGTGAGAAATAAGGTTACACAGACTCTACGAAAGACCAAAGCAACTTTATTTGTGGATATTATTGAGAATACAAAAGGGAATGGTAAAAAAAAAATTGGCAAAATCTTAACAAATGAATCGGTAGACAAAAGAAACAGGATAATAAAGAATTAGAATTCAACATCAACAATGCATTAGTAAAAAATCCCATTACCTTAGCTACTGAGTGCAATAATTTCTTTTTAAATTCTGTCCATGAGATAACCCAGCTGTTTTCACCATCTGATGTTACTTATAGATCCATCAACCCTGCGCAACCTATCTTCAAAACTGAT
Source organism: Coranthus polyacanthus (assembly GCA_037367275.1). Lineage (NCBI taxonomy): Eukaryota > Metazoa > Chordata > Actinopteri > Kurtiformes > Apogonidae > Coranthus > Coranthus polyacanthus. The sequence continues at coordinate 3,835,069 of JAPQRN010000018.1, forward strand.
GAAATAACAGAACTGGAAGTAGCTAATATTATTGACTACATTTATGCTTAATCTGTCATTTAGACACAAAATTGTTTCTTCATCTTGGCTATGGTTACCCCAATCTTTAAATCTGGGGAAAAACAAATATAACTAACTATCTGCCAATCAGCATCCTTCCCGTTACTTGTAAGGTTGCTGAGAGGTGGGTAGCAAAGCTTTTAAATAGACATCTAAATAAAGGGTACTCCCCCTTACATCCTATGCAGTTTGGTTTCTGTACAAACCACTCCACAGAATCAGCCACTTGTTTATTTATGGAGAAGGTCAGATGTTTGCTGGACAAGAATGTTTGTGTTGGTGCTGTGTTTTTACATTGATGGCATTTGATACTGCCAATCATTGCATTCTTTTATCTAAATTAACACACTTTTTTGCAGAAGCCGTAGTATGGATGAAATCATATCTATCGAACAGAAAACAATCTGTACGTTTTGACAGTGTAAAATCTGTTTGTCTTGAATGTCCTGTAGGGATCCTACAAGGTTCAATTCTTGGTCCATTATTGTTCTTTCTTTATATCAATGATCGACCCAATACGTGTCAGTCTGTCAATTTTCAAATGTACACTGATGATGCAGTCATTTTTACATCTGCCAAAGCCATCCAAAATGCGTCCTTAACTCTGTCATCAGCAATGTCTCAGGTTAATGACTGGCTTACCAAGTCATGTCTGTTATTGAACACTAAAAAAAATGTTGTATGATGTTAAAAAAACAACCAGTAGAGATACAACACTCTGGTGTTTTCCTGAGAGGAGAGGAGCTTAATGTTGTGGACAAGTTCAAGTAACTCTGGGTTATGTTAGACTCTACTTTGTCTTTTAAGAGCCATGTGAAAAAAGTGGCAAATAAAGTAAAATTATATTTACTAAATTTTAAACAAATTAGGCCATATCTGACAATTGATGCTGCAAGGATGTATTTGCACTCAATGATTTTCTCACATATTGAATATTGTTTTACTAGCTGGTCCCTTACAGGCAAAAATACACTTAAAATAATAGAATCCCATTTCAAGAAATCCATGAAGGTTTTTGATAAAAAGCCACTTTAATTTCATCAGTGTAACATATTAAAAATATGCTTGTTCTTTTCTATTGTCAAGTGTATGTTGTATTCTGTGTTCTATTTTTATCCTATTCTACTTCATTCTATTGTTAGTTGTAATGTTCTATTTTTTGTTACCTGCCAGAGGCTACGGATGTAAATTAGCAATCTTGGCTATAATCTGGCATGTTTACATCTTGTCAGTGGCGGCTGGTGCTAAACAAGACTGGGGGGGTGCAAGAGAATATGAACACTGCATGAATATGTGTGCAGAGCCAAATTTTTTAATGTTTCATCCATCCATTTTCTGTAACGGCTTAATCCTCTAGGGGACCATGGGGGGCTGGAGCCGATCCTAGATGAAATCAGGTGAAGTGCAGTACACCCTGGACATGTCGCCAGTTCATCGCAGGGCTGACATATAGGGGACGAACAACCATTCACTCTCACATTCACACCTATGGGCAATTTAGAGTGACCAATTTACCTGGTCAATCTGTTAAGGTTAAGGTGCATTTTTTGGAATGTGGGAGTAAGCCGGAGTACCTGGAGAGATGATGTTTGATGTGTCATTCATCTGATTATGCTTGTGTTGACATATCATAAGTCTTTCATTTTAATAAAAATAATTAAAATTACACAAGCATTTTAATGAAAAGGGAACACCTCATGTTTCGCCGGACTCGAACCCCAGTCCCACAGGTGGGAAGCCGAGTGATTATCCACTTGACCACATAATCACTCAGTAGGAGCCCTACATCAGCGATGCAGCCAAACAGTCAAGTGGTGTTTTGTTTCATATTTTCTTAAATTACAGTCCCTGTGTAAAACACAGGGGTGTATGAGACTAAACGAAAGAGTAACAGGCTGAAAAAAGACAAAACTGTGTTACCTGTGACATTTGGAGCACGTTAATGTCTGCTTTACATTCATTCTGAAAGCATCTGTATCCTGTCTGGAGCTCACTCAAGGCCAGTTGGCAACGCAGCAAAAATCATCCAATCACATAAGCACAAGAAAATAAAAACTATTCTAATTGGTCCAGTGATTCTTTAATCCTCCAATGAGAACACTGCCTCGTGTCACCTGTTCACCAAAAGGTTTAGGAGCCACATACACAATCAAAAGCCCGCAACTAGGAAGTGAATATATTAACACAGAAATTAAGTAAATGCAGCTAAAAACAACTTAAATAATTGTTGACATGAACTACAGGACACAGGGTGAGGCATGATAATACTAATCTAAGCATTTCAGAGACATTATTGCTAAAATGAATATGTTTAATATTATGTTTAAATAGCTCTTTTCCACGTAATTTTAGGTGGGGCGGGACTTAGTAGGAGCCCTACATCAGCGCCCCCAATGGACCAGCCGCCACTGCATCTTGTATAACTTTAATACAGATGTTCATCAATGTGCACTGTTCAAATACAAATATGAAAATGTTCTTGCATGAGGTCTGGTGGGTCTAACCTGTTTACTGCTGATGCATTAAAATTCCTTTGCAGATACTGAAAACAGCAGAGATCAGCTTTTTGGGAAGCTCCGCCCACCAAAATAAAAGGCCGTTGACACTGGCAGTTGTCATGTGATGCTGTTTGACAGATGTGTGTGTCTCACCATGCTGCTATTGAGGTTCTTCTCCACTTTACAGAAGGTGTGAGGAGGCGTCTCTCCTTTGCTCGGGATGATGATGCAGATGTCGGTCACAGCCAGAGCGGCGTGCGGCTGGCTCTCTGGCGCTCGGCGGTATGTGACGTAGATCCTCTGGGATGAGTTGCCGCTGATGTTGGCGGGACGTCCTGAAGGTGTGGTCTGTATGAGGTGACAGCCCTGCTTCAGACGCTCCTTCCACTCATACAGAACTCTGAACAAAATGCCAAGAAACAGCAGTCAGCAACAAAACACATGCTTATTAGCTATTAATTATCAGCAAGAGCATGTGATGAATAGAGCTGTCAACACACGCAGTATGGATTTATGGTCTATGAGAGACTTAGCTCCAATCGAAGCACTCAGTGTATCTCAGAATTCAGTTTACTCCAATGTCTGCTTACATAACATGACCAACATTAGATCTGTGTATTGGCAAGAATCCAGTGAGTTGACACATATATCATAATGCAAGGTTTATAGTTCAATATACTGTGATTTTTTTAAAATCTAATTGAAGAAAAACTGTCACGGTATTAAGAACATACCACCATACACTGTGTGCACAATTATTGTGGCAAGTGTTATTTTATGCATATTTGCCACCTCCAAACTATATAAACTTGAAAGCTTATTGGATTGAATCATTCTCTGGTCACATGTATTTGGGTAACGAAGGTGGGTGTGGCCTAAAGTGATTAACATCCTCTTTTAAGGAGTGCATATTTATTATTAGACAGCTTCTTTACCTCAGGTAAATGGGCTAAAAAAGGAGACTAACAGGGCTAAAGGTCAAGCTTTCCCCTGCATGGAAAAAGACATATAGCAAAAAACCATTCATCTCAGGATTTTATTAATTGATATCAGATCAGTCAAATGAAGAAATCATTCTGAATCACAAAAATGATTTGCTGAACCCAGCCCTAATTGGTATCAGTAAAATCATATTAACTCCCATCCTTAGTGAGGACAGAAACACATACTTCCCGTTAGTGTGTGTAAAGTGCGGGCGTATGAGTTGTCAGAGCTCAAAGCTGCTGATCCTGTGTGAGCAGAGTGTCTGTGTCAGTGCCTGATAAGCAGTGCAGTGTGCAGAGTCAGAGGCCACTATCAGCCTCTCAGTCCTGTCACCAGCTGCCTCTGCCAGCTGGAGGTGTGAAAGCCCTGAACAAACACCGCCAAACTCTGTCAGTTCATAAGACTTCGCTGATCTACATACTGTTCACCTTTCCCTTTCTGCTGTAAACTCACAATGAGCAACGGCTGCGAGGCAGATCTGGTGTCTGCTGAGAGAACTGCTGCACTAAAACTTTAAAAAAGACATCAAATGGATCGGTTTCCACTCAGCTCAACAAATTTCAGCCTTCTCACTGGACAGAACAGCAGCAACGACAAGCAAAGCAGAGATTTATTATACATAGAGAGCTGACTGTTCACAAGGACAGCATTATACCATCGACTGCTCATTACTGTACAGAGGACGAATCAGCAACATGTAGCTCTGTGTGTGTGCAATAGAGGTCGGCCAATAGTGGAGTCATAGAGAGCTTTACCTTTTGTGAAATTCTTTTAAACTGTTCCTGAGATGTCACATTGTAATGGGGACCAACCGGTGGATGCATTATCTTATGATGCACCGTGGATGCAACTAAAAATCTAGGCGATTGTTTAGATGTGATTTTTAATTGTGAAGCAGTTATTGTCCCTCAAAGTCAACAATTCCACTTGAGAAACCTAATATTAATCATTAGCCACTACTGGCCAAGTTCTGTGATACAGATAGTTTGTAAAGTGTTCCACCTCTAATTTGGAAGGCTTAAATTGTATGGACCCTGATACAGCTTTTCATCTCAGCTGTTGAGGAAAATGTGTGAAAGATATTACTACAAGGAAACATAATCACTCATTTTTTCCATAAATTCTAAACAAAATTCTGAAATGAACAGAGAGGAAACCTGTCAGACAGCTGATGAGCTTGCATACATAGATGGAGTGAAAACTGAACTGTTAGGGAAAATTAAGGATTCAGTAACTCATATTCAAACAGATATTCCTGGTTTTATCAATGTCACTGTGTGCTGTTTGATAACGTGGATGATTACTTCAGGACATGGTTTTAGTTTTTAGTCAAATAACAACAGAAGTCTGTGAGCTGCTGGTCTGGCTTCTGAATTTATTTTTGTCAAAGCACCTGTGCAAAACACATTAGATTGTAAAAACACTTTTGGTTTGATTCTTTAGAGGCTGTCAGCACAAAAAGTGTTGCTGAAGACAGAAAAGTTCATATTACCTCACTACAGTAACTCACAGATGACAGAGACCTGTAACCATCCAAAGTTTTCTCACTGTAATCAGACTGAACCATGATTCTGTTTGACCTGTATGTCTTGTCTTTTAAATGTGTTTTGTTTTGTGGGTCAGCAGTTTGCACTATTTCAGTAGAGTAACCCACAGAGGAACAGATCGTTTCTCAGACCTCTGTAGAACAAACAAACTTATTTGTGTCCAAAAACACTAACAAACAAGAAAATTACTGGATGTAGACTCTGCTACCTGTGTTACTTACCCGAGGTCAGTGAGTGGCGGTTTGTCTCGACCTCTTCTGTAGCAGAGGAAGATCTGCGGCGCCATGAGGCCGCCGTTGTTCAGGTCAGCTGACAGACCGGTTGTCGTGCTCTCGATGCACGTGAATCCCGGTGGCACCTCTTCACCAAGCGAGCGGATCACCACAGCTACATCCGTTACAGGAGCCTTGGGCCGGGCCACCTTGTGGCAGACATCATCAAAGTGGATCTCCTGATCCAACGGCTTAGAGGGATCCGTCAGACCGGCCACCACAAAGTAGTCGGCTACACGAGGGCCTTTGTCCTCCATCATCTCCCATCCCCCTGAACGCCTACAAAGTCACAGAGGACAGGAGGGAGACAGACATAGAGACATGAAGAGAGAAAGAGAGAGACAGGAAGGAGGGAGATTAATTTTCATGGTGGTAGCAGGTACAGATGGTTCCTGCGTCCTTGCTTTGGCAGTAAAATAAAAAATCTGACAGTCATAAATCTCTGTGAGGAAGGCCAGAAGAAGGGCAAATGAGAGGAGAGGGTGAAAATGTGAGGAGGAGAGGGACTTCAATTAGAAATCAGACAGCTGTTTACAGTTTAGACACTGAGCCGAGTGGCCGACTAAAGGTTCAAGGACACTTTGACACAACATGTGGCTCCTAAAAATGCTGAATACCATCAGTGTGGAGCACTGAAACCTTTCTCTTGTTCTAAAATTTAAACCATTGGAGTGAAGCCTGGCTGACTGCACAGACCCGAGTCTGCATTTTAAAAAGGCAGCAGACAGTTTTTCTTCACACTTGACTTTCTGTCTCAATTACAGGTCTGTCTCACATAAAAACCTACTGATTAGAAGCACTGTGATATTATGGAGCGTATTACACAGGGTGATAAAAGGCAAATGGCGTAATCCTTAATCTATCTAAGAGGGACATGTCCGGACTGCAAACAATTACATTAAGGAAACGTTTAACAGCGACAACAATGAATTCTCATTAAGAAATCATTCATTAGTTATTATTACATGGAGATCTTCTGGAACAGTATTATCTGCACTGACTAACATGCATATTCCTACTAATCTATTTACATGGTTAATTAAAATGAAAATGAATACTCCATTGATATACCTGTTTGCATTTAAAAGTGGAACAGCTGCTTTTTTGCCTCAAAATGGGATGTTTTCAGAGTTTTCCGGTATCAGCAAACTTGTTGGACCACGTGAACACAACCTCCCTCTTCCATTCCTTCAACTACCTTCTTGAAAAGGTCACTGTATGATATTTGTTCATAAACCTGTTGGTATCTAGGTCTTTCATAATGGTTAATAGTAGGTGTGTTTCTCCTTCTGACCAGAACTGTGGGCTTTTGGCTGTGCATCTCTACTCCAGCCTGAAAAACCATCAGCTGGTTGTTTTGTGAACAGAGCAGACTGTAAACAGACAAGAGGCCAAGTGACACAAACTGCAGTAAAAACCCCAACTGAGACAAATATTCTGAATGTGGATTTGTGTACGTGTCCAAAGAATGCTCTGGAATAATATCCACATATCACACATGTGGAAGTAAATCATTTCCTGTTCTTTCTGAATCAATCACGTTAACACAGGAGCTTTACTTTCATCCCATTCCTGTCTTCAAATAATTGTATTACTGTAGAAAACTGGTTGTCCTTCTTATTCAATCAACAAGACTGTATAGGTGTGACCATCTGTTTGATCATAAACAATGGTCACACCTTGATTAA
>JAPQRN010000018.1:3851229-3861579 GCA_037367275.1 Coranthus polyacanthus
GGTAGCAAGTTTGGTGAAAAAAATATTGAATGGTTTTTCAATTATGCTCCAGAACGGTGACGGACGGGCAGACTGATCACTATAGATTTAATGAGGGGGGAAATTCATTAAATCATTATAATCAAATTCATTAATCAATTATCAAGAAAGGATAATCGTTGCAGCTCTAGTCTGAGGACCAGACGACGTGTCAGCACTAGAATGATCAGCTCATGGTTGTATGCCTATACGCAAACCACTCACACCCACGTCTATCCACATCGTCCACACACTACATATACTATATCATATGATGTTGGGTCACAGTGACCTTTGGCTACCAAATTCTAATTCTATTCACCAAATTCTAATCCTGGGATATCACGTTCATGAATGTGGCAACCTGAAAAACTCAAAACAAACAATGATTATGGGGCGCTCCCCATGACAGAACTGGATCCTCACAAGTTTTATATTCCCATAAAATAAGAAATACACGCTCACACAAACATGCACACACACACACACACACACACACACACACACAAACACACATACACATACAGTACACATATAGATGTTGGTTAGATTTCCTCACCTGGCCAGCTTGCTGAGGCCCAAAACTCTCTTGTTGGGGAGGTAACCAATGTGAACCTGCATGAAAACAAACACAGAACCAAGACAAATAAAAGGACAGGGGTTTATTAGTTTATTTCTGGCTGAGAGTTAAATAAGGTGGTCAAATATAGCTGCAAGCAGCAATAACGGGTCCAAGAAGTGATGATACTCGGGTCAAACACGAACCATTGGAAGAACATAAAGAGTTAGCATTAAGACCAGGTGAAGTAATGCAGAGTCGGGACTTGAACACTGGACCTTTGGATTGAGAGTCAAGCACCTTATCACTGTCCAGGACATTTTGACAAACAATATAAATAATGTCACATTTCATTTTAAAACTTTATTACTGGGGTTAATAATAATAATATTAATAATACATTTTATTTGACAGCGTCTTTCTAAGCACTCAAGGACACTTTACAGTGAATTAAAAACACAATACAAATAAATAAAAACAACAGACAAAAGTAACACATCAACTATGGACTATGTACTTGTGAAAGAATATGAACACTGAATTAGCATCAAGACCAGGAGACGTTTGAGCTGGGACCTGACAGTCAAACACCTTACCACTGAGCTGTTTTGAAAAACATGTTTCAACATGTTTCATTTTATGTATACACATAAAAAATGTTTTAAAGGCCCAGGAAATTTTGACAAACAGGATAAACGAGGTAACTTTTCATTTTAAGGCTTTGATACTTTGGTTAAATGTGTACTTATGTAATTGTTGAAGAACATGAACATGAAGATTTGGATTTTTTGGATTGGGTTTTTGAGAAATTTGAGAAAATGGCATAAAGGTTGCACATTTGAATAGAAGACCAGTGGAGTAAAGATGCAGATGGAATGAGAAATTAAAATGATGAATGAATCTTGTATGTCGTCTCCATTTACTTGTATGAAAACAGTTGGGTGAAATTAAAAGAAATAACATATAATACTATTATTTCCACAACATTTATCATCATTTGACTGCCACTTGTTTTTGTCCCTTGGTTGAATATTTAATATATAATGAGCTCTTTGAGTCATGTCATATCTGCCATCTTCCATTTTGGACAGTGAAAATGATTTGACATTTATTTATGTTATAATTATAGATTTCAAATGAAAAATGTCTATGAAGATTCATCCAGGTTGTTTCTGTCTAGTTTCTAATTTCAGCCCCCATGTGAAATGCTTCTTCACCTCTGGTAGACTGGTGGACAGTCCCAGGTATTTAACCTTTAAGAGTCATCGGGTCAATCTGAAATGAGTCTTATGTTTTTTTATTAGAAAAGTCATCTCATTTGATTTTCTAACTTTGTCTTAATAAGATATTCCAGCTAATGCTGAGCTCCATTTCACCAGTAACAAGCTAAAACAATGGTTTGCATAATATCCCATCAGAGGAACAAGATTATTTTCCTTATTTAAACAGCACTTACACAACTTGTACATTTAACAATATTAAGTCTGTCTTAAATAACTGTGGTTCCTATGCTTGTAGGACAATTTGATTACATTTAAGAATACTTGGCTTCCTTCCTAGTAGGTCTGTTTTTGCATTGCATGTTAGAGTTTTGATGTCATAAAAGAGTAACAACAAAAAGAAGAAGGGAGAAGCAGATGAGGAGGAAGAAGAGGAAGAGTGAGCAGCTGGAGAGTCACTGCTGTGGATGTCTGGAGGCTCTAATTCTCTTAAACACACACACACTCCACTCAAATGTCAAACACAATTTGTTGACAAGATGAGAGAAAGGGCAGCAGCAAGAAGCGTGCATAGATCTCGTCTTCCTCCTCTTCTTCTTCTTCTTCTTTTTCTCGTTTGTTTTTTCTCTGCTCTGCTGCAGCAGTCCGATAAATCGACATCAAACAGACCAAGTGTGACGGCTGATTTTTTTTCACTTATCTGCTCATGTAACTCGTATTTACTGGAACACAATGTGAGTGACAGGAAGACATGATAAAAATAAACATAATGGAGACTGAGGATGGAGAACAATAAGAGCACAATAGGGATGCTCCTTGAATCTCCTGAAACGTGAATACTTGTGTGCAGCAGTAACCTGTTGTAGATTAACCAGTCAATGGTGTTTTGAGCAGGAGAAGGTGGTGAAAAGGCTACATGTACAGCTAAAGAGCAGTAATAATAATAATATCCCCCCACGTCGGTGTTTTAAAATTCAGTAGTTTGGTTTGTGATTTCAATTAGAAATAGGTGATATAGTTAAAAATGTCAATAATTATCATCATGTCAAATTATTCTTTCTTCCCAGTTTAAAGGCAGCCTTTTGATCCTGAGTGAAAGTTGAAGAAACCAGAGGGTTATTTGTGGTTTTAAATTATTCGTAAAAGATGTACAAGATGAAAATGACATAAAAGAGGAAACACAATGCTGGCTTTCAAAACATAAAATCACCAAATATGAGACAAAAAGACAAAAAAAAATCTAAAAGATGGTTATTTGTGGTTTTAAACTCTTTTTGGCACACAACAAAAAAACATTGAAACATTTTGTGAGTGTTTTAGCTGAGAATAGGAACAAAATAAACTGTATTGTTTAATTGCCCAGCCCTAGGCCTAAGTATTGTAATTATTGTAAGTAACGCACTACTTTCTATGACTTCATTTATTAGTCTCACTACTCGTGTTTCCATAAAATATCAGCAAATTTGAAGCAAACTTTTGAAGACTCATAAAAAAGAAAATGCTGATCACATGCGTTTCCATAAACTGGTTTGTAGTGAACAAACTCGTCTGTGTAATGTGGTCAGAAGGTGGCGCTGTAAGCGGTAATAAACAGAGTGCTATGCTTTCCATAATAATATATAATGCTTTTTTTCATGGATGAGGCAAGGAATAATTCAGTCTCCTCATCAGTCAACCTGCTGTACCAGACGTGTTTTCACACTTTATGAGAATATGTGGGAAGACATGATCAGTCATCTGATCAATCATGTGTGTTAAATGTTCTCTAAGTCAGAATTGCATGTGACCTTGACAAATACAGCACTTTGTATTTGCGCAGCCTCTCTGCTGTTGATCACATCACTCACACAATGTAATGCTATTTACAGTATACTGCAGGAATAAATAGGAAATGGGCAGCTTGCCATATATAGGAAATGGCAAGCTGCCCATAAATATTGCCCAGAATGCATTGCTTTCTTGAGTATCATTTTACTGGGAAACGGTATTTTACTGTTGGAATTTGGCTGTTTTTTAGAGCATTTTGTTACAATGAAGATTATCTAAGACAAATCAAGCCTTTGGCTGCCTAAATGCAATCTGGAAATCTGAAAACCGAACTGAACTGAAAGTCACAACCAAAATCTGAACTTTTAAAAGCAATATCATAAGTGTGCAACTCTATGAAGGCGAATGCTGTCAGATAACAAAAGATATCTCCAAGAGTTACAACCAAAGTGTCTACGACACTTCATGAGGATTTTCTGGCCAGAGAAAGTCAGAAACCAAGGCCTGCTTACATCGTGCAATATGGACCCAGACCCAGTCTATGTGAAAAGATGGCTGGAGATGGCTGGGCCATGTACTGAGGATGCCAAACAACCAACTGCCAAGAGTGGCACCAAGATGGATCCCACAAGGAAAGCATAGCAGGGGCAGGCCAAAAACAAGAAGCAGGAATGAGCTGGGAAGCGGTGAGCAAAGTGGAACTCCAGGAAGCGCTGCCAGATGATTCAGCCTCCTCTGCCATTGCATTGTTTAGATATGAACTGTGACTTTTGGGAACCCTGAGGTCCAGTACAAAGTTACACCCAAATGTCAAATTGTTCAATTTGTCTCCTGTGACAACTGGCCATAGTTAAAGTTTCTCATATCACCTTCAGGTGTTTTTTCGTCTTTTACGTCTTTTACATTGTTTTTGTGTTGTTTCATCTTTTACAAATAATTCAAAACCACAAAAACATCTGGTTTCTTCAACTTTCACTCAGGACCAAAAATCAGTAATTATCATGATAAATGTCAAATCATTATTTCTTTCCAGTTTAAAGGACTGATGTTAAAATTTTTATCATGTCAACTTTTGACTATATCGTCCAGACCTACTTTTACTGCTATTCCAGAACGATAGTGGATGGTACCGAACCTTTCTCCACAGCACTAATGAATGACTATGACACAACCACAGCTGGTCACGATTCAAGGGAAAACCTACTATTTTTTCCATTGTTTCCAGCTGGTTCCAAACCAATTTATTTTAAATGGAACGGCACCAGTTCCATGTTGTTGAAAAAGGGCTAACATTCTGACCAACAGAGGAGGAGGAGGAGGCCTTCCTCTGTGGTGACTCACAGAGGCAGACAGACAGATGAGACTCTGGATAAGAGAAAATGCTGCTGACGATGAAGAGAGGAGGAGGAGGAGGTTTAGGGCTGTAAACACCACCTGATGAACACACACACATAGTGTGGCAGTGGAGGTGTGTGTGTGATTCAGTGCTGTCATCAGAGAGCGTTTACAGCGGTACTAAAGGATCAGCTGCCAGCCCCTATTGTCTTAAATGACATGCACCTGCAGGCCAAGATGAATGGATAAGAGACGCAAAGAAAGAGGAGGCAGAGAGAGGGAAGAGGCCAATCAAAGAAACCAAAAACCTCTGGACAAACAGAGTCTGCTAATCTGATGGTGGAGAGCTGAGTCTCCACATACTAGAAAACCTACTGACTCACATTACATTAATTAAAGAAAAAACAATAACAAAAGATCTTGTAATTATAGAGATCTATAATACACAAATGAGGTGTGTAATATTACATTATTACTACACTGGGAAAATCTCTTTTTATTGGACTTTGGTGTTACTTCTATTTTGTATTCATATGTTTTATATGGATTTTTTTTTTCAATAGCTTCAAGATCTTTTCTCAAAATTATAAGATCAGAGTGTTGAAATTATGACACAAATATAAAAGGTTGAACTTCAAAGCAGATACATTTGAACCTTTTAAATCTAAGCTACTCAACGAATCAAAAATGTTGGTAGTTAATACTGGTCCAAAGACATTAGAAAAATCCGCACCAGGGTAGCTCCCATGAAATGGTTTAATTTGTTAAATGTGATGTTTCGAGCACACTTGCTCTTCTTCAGACTTTTAAATCTATATACAGTGAAGCCATCTTAAATACCCAACATCCTTTGGTATGATAGATCATGTGATCAGTTTCCCCAAAGGAAATGAATTGATACAATGTCCCAAAATAAATATTACTATATATTTTAAGATAACATTGAATTTAAATTAAAATTTAAATTTAAATTCATCCAAATCAACCTAAATATCTAAGTGCCCATGAAAGTATATCAGTACTGTGAATCACAAAAAAGGTTTGATGTCAAAGTCCTCATTCAGGCCCTTGGGGGCTAAGGTACCCAGTGTATGGATCCAAAAAAGTTCTTGTTTTAGCAAAAGATTGTTGATGTCTCCACCTCTGCATAGTTGTTTGATTGTTTCAATGCCCACATATCTAATGTTGTGTTTTTCTGTTGGAAAATGTTCAGCAACTCTATTCCTAAAATGGTTCTCAAGTACTTTAGTTTGGATAGAGAAGTCCTCCTCTGAACTGCAGATCCGTCTAATGTGGTTGGATTAATTTAAATTAAAATTAAAATTAAAATTTAATGATATCATATGTCTATGTTACCAGTATCTCCTATATATTTTTCTGTATTTCCCTTGATCTACACTGGATATAGTTTGGCTTCTTAGGTCCCTTACAATTACAATACATATAATTTGAATACAGAGATGCCCTATATATATTTTAGTACGTATGACGGCTATGTAGCCCAAATCTTATGTGTTATACTCAATATTGGGCCCATCTTCTCACATGTCTTATATATATATAACATTCTCTTTTATATATTGTGTATATTTTGTAAATGTTTGAAATGTTTCTTTTGCAAATATATGTAAATAATTATTACTTTATGTTATAGTAACAGTATTTTGGGACATTGTATCAATTCATTTCCTTCGGGGAAACTGATCACATGATTTATCACACCGAGGGATGTTGGGTATTTAAGATGGCTTCTCTGTATATAGATTTAAAAGTCTGAAGAAGAGCGAGTGTGCTCGAAACATCACATTTAACGAATTAAACTTCATGGGAGCTACTCTGGTGTGTGGATTTTTCTAACGTCTTTTTACTAGATTTTGATTATCCAGCACCCAGAAAGATTTTTTTACGATGATGTGCATGTTTTTTGACGAACCAGTTAATACTGGTCCAACACCTGATTAAGACACTTTATGATGGTTTTTCCTTTCATTCAACACCTGTCTGTCTGTAAAAAGAGGTAGGAAGTACTAATACTTCATTACTATACTTTGAGTATTTATTTTTCTGACAGCTTTCCTTTTTGTCCCTACATTTTACACAAATATCTGTACTTTCTACTCCTTACATTTTCAAAACAGGCTAGTTACTTTAGTTTAAATGCATTTGAGGGAAATTATCCATTATTTATACAAAAACAAAGCAAAGAAGAAATGAGACGACAACAATGTAAAAGACATAACAGGATGTAACAAAACAGAAAAATACCTGTAGTCTTTGATTTCATGATTTTGTTCTTATTTTATTTATCTAAAGAAATGTTGGCTCTCTAATAAATAAATCTAGAAATGTCCTTCAAAGACCAACTGATGACTTTTATACTTTGAGGACATTTCAGAGCCTGGACTCACTTTTACTACACTAAAGAAGTTGAATCAGTACTTGTACTTTTACCATAGTCTCTTTTTACACAAGTATCTGTACTTCTACTGGAGGAAAGAATTTGTGTCTCCTCTTTCAGTATATGGGTATTTCACCAATGCCTGTATCAGATCTGGTCTAAAAATGGTATCAGAGCTGATGCACCATTAGTCGTCTGAATGAGGCAGCACTGTTTACATTGTGTGTTGATTGTGTGATTTTATTTCATATAAATGTACATGTAGGAACCATGTTCCTATAAGTAACATGTGTATATTGTATGTTTAATGTTAAAGTTGAAAAATTAAATATTCCATAAAATAAATAAATAAAGAATAGAAGCACTTGACTTGTCTAATCCACAGTCATCATTCAGCTCTGATGCTGAATGATGACTGTGGATTAGACTGGAACAGCTTTAGGTGGTTTCAGTGTGGCCCTTAATATAAAACATTTTTGAAAACTGTTAAACACTGGTGTGCGTGTTCCTCTCTCACCCTGCCAAAGATGGGCACCAGGTGATGTTCACACATGGAGAACATATCGATGTCTTTGACAATCACCATCTCATCGTGGTCTTCGTCGAAGATGGCATCATTCAGCACATCTGAGGAACAAAACACAAACATCCCACATCACCTGAACGCCTTAAAAAGGCCCACAATAAACAGTGCTCTGCAAGTTCCTGAAAATTAGTGACCGTTACTAGTTATTCTCCTAAAAGTAACTGAATTACTTCACCAATTCATGCATTTAAAAGTATTTGTTAAATACTCCATTCTGATTGGTCAATGACAGCGTTCTGTTATATTCTGTATCTGTATCTGTATATACATACCATTGCTATCTTTACACAGTTCCAGCTGACTTTACTATTTTATTTTAGTATAGAAGCAAAAAAAATTTCAAATCAATCTAATCATTTTTATATTGATAGAAGAGATGTGAATGCAACAGGTCTAAAGTCACTTAATTCCCTGGTGTTTTTGATTTGGGGATTTGTATTACACTAGAGGTTTTCTTGATAGTAGGTAAGATCAACACATCTGGAAAAGTGTAGTGAAGACCCCACTACACAGTGGAGTGCTGCACAGCACAGTAGTGCAATGTGTGTCCACAGACTGCATCAAGTTTACTTACAGAGACCCTGTCCTCTGCCTGGATTTTCTGTTTTCCTCTTGTTTTGTTGTGTTCAAGATGTTTCTGGGTGTCAACTTTCAGGCATTGAGTTTGTATCAATAACAGCATCACACAGTGTGTGTGGACGGAACAATGTACAAAGCAACTTTGATTACAGCTATCTCGTCTTTCTGCGCTTCTCATTTACTGCACAGTTCTGTCTGAGAGACAAAACCCTGGGCAAAGCCTCTAACAGACCTGTCAGAGGAAGGTTGTGCTTCAGCTGTATATTGCATCTAGAACATTCCTGTAGGGTTTTGTGAAGGTGTGGGTGTGTTTATAGAGTATAACCACTGTGACAGAATCAATAAATAATGTTTTATTTTTCTATGTTGCTCTCTCTCGATTCAGTCTATTGCTCGCTCGACCACCGCTCTCTCCCTCGTTTGCTGTAAACATGTTTATTTCTGCTGTAAAGATGGACATGTTACCATGGGGGTCTATGGGGATTGATTTGCTTTAGAGCCACAGAACTGCAGGTTTGTAGCACTTTGTTGGCGTTGGCATTTTTTAGCCTCAGAGACTCTCACTTGACTACAGAACCACATAGGGAGTAATCTGCAAAACCTGGCTCATAAAATCTACAGTTTGCAGTTTTAGGAAATTACTGAACTTCGTTCAAAAACAAACCTGTACATCTGTGACCAGGCTCCTCACCCGGTTGTCTTATTATATACTAGAGCTGCAACTATTATTTTCATTGTCAGTTAATCTGTTGATTATTTTCTCAAGTAATCAATTATTTGTTTGGTCTATAAATAGTCAGAAAATAGTGGATGATATTGATCACTGTTTCCCAAAACCCAACATGCCATCCTTGTCTTGTTTGATTGACAAGCCAAATATATTCACTTTACTGTCAGAGGGGGAAAGATACCAGAAAATATTCACATTTAAGAAGCTGCAATCAGAGAATGTAGACTTTTTTTTCTCAAATCTATTATTGGTTATCAAAATACTTGTTGATTAACTGAATAGTTGACAACTTTTATATACATACATTAATGGATCTGTTTCACAGATTTATTGATAATTCAACCACTGAACCACGCAGATGTTTAAAAGATTAATTCACATATTTCTGATGTTGTTATTTATGTTTGATGTTGTCCTTTTATTTCTTTATTATCTGTATGTACTTTCTTGCTGTATTGTATTATTTTCTGAACCCTTGAGGACAAACCGATGGAAACCAAACCGACTCCGTCCAGAGTTGTGTCACTGCTACCTTTCTCTTTATCACGACTTCTTTCTCTCTCCTCCAAACACTGCCATCTAATTACAGCTCTGCTTCCATACTCTGCTTCCTGGTGTTGCTTTATTGTGTTTTTCGTTTGCCAGGCGTTCAATAAACTGCTTTATCTGTTTGTGACACTGCAGATACCTCTCGCTCTCACTGTGGCACTTTTTAATTTCCTGATGGGCTATCTGTTTGAGGAGACGGGGGAGGGGGAGGTCAGCAAACCAACATAGAACACACAGACTTGTTGCTTCAGTTTCTACTCATTATTGTATGTCTGTGTGTGTTTGAGAAGATTAACACATTTATAGTTTGGTTTTATTTTTTTTTGGTGCCATGTTGCTGCAGCAGCATCATTATTTTTCAACCAACAGAACCAAACATTCAAGGTTTTTTTCTTCACTTGAGCTTATTTGCTCCATTTACCGTGATAAAGCTGTCGACTGATTGCTTTGATGGTCGCTGTTTGGAACCACAGTGCACAGGGACAATCTCAGCTATAAACATGTTGCACTGCACCACACTTTTTTGGTTGATCTGTATTACATGCATATACAATTTGGGTTCTCCAGTACAAACAGACTATACATATTATTCCTCTGTGAGGTCTCTTA
>JAPQRN010000018.1:3863687-3884630 GCA_037367275.1 Coranthus polyacanthus
CTGTATTACATGCATATACAATTTGGGTTCTCCAGTACAAACAGACTATACATATTATTCCTCTGTGAGGTCTCTTACGGAAACACATTAGTGTCAATAGTGACACTCTCAAGAGCAACACTATCCTAATCCTACACGAATGATGAAGTGTAATTATCCATCTTATATGTTGTTTGTTAAGCTCCTCTTTGCTGCACTGAAAATGACTGATGTTTGTATTTCATATTTTATCATTTGACTTTTCAGTTGTTTCTCATATTTTGTTTTTCATCTTTTTTCAACTGCTAATCATGTTTTATTTGTTTATCTTTCATCATTTGTTCCTCATGTTCTATCATTTGTTTCTCATGTTTTATTGCTTTGTTTCTCATCGTTTATAGTCTTTTCATGTCTTTATCTTGATCTTCCATTCTTCTATCATTTATCTTCCACTCTCCTGTTGATTTGTGTGATTTCATTCTCCTTTATTCCTGTGGGCATTGTTTCTTCACCTTCTAATTCCTTTTAAATGGTGCTTTTGGTAAATCTACAGACAGTATAAAACACTTTATAAACAACACTTTTAAAAAGCAATATGAATACAGTTATTATTACATTACACAACAGTGTAAATAAAAAATGTAACAGTAAAAGATGGTCAATATGACTAAATGACATAATGAAGCAGAATTGTCCTTTAAGGAAGATTTAACTGCACTTAAAATAACATCTCTGTCCCTTTGCCCACATTCTCATTACACCTTATTACACCACACCCACACACATACACACAACAAACACACACACACCCTGGAGACAGCAGCACGAGTTGAACCTTAACCAAATAAAGGGCAGCTGGTGAGGAGGCTCTGGGTGACAGAGGTGTCACATAATGACTGTTACTCATCAGCAGCTCTTACATTGAAAAGCACATCCTCCTCTCTCACACACACATACAAACAGATGGAGCGTACAGGCCACATGTAGACGTGTTCTGAATGAAGCAGGAGGGGATCAAGTGAATGAACAAACACAGCTATCTGGTCACTGTTCACACACACACATACAGTATATGTCTGTACATGTTGCTGAGTTTGACGTTGTTTATTCAGTATAAAGTATTTAAGTCATTATTTTATATGTATGACATGTATGAGTATTAAAGCCACTTCATGGAATGACCGGGTGATAAAATGATAATTATTACGTAGGTCTGGGCGGTCTCACGGTCTTAGACTGTGATCAATCTCAATGTGTCATATGATCTACGTTTCAGAAGGATCATACAGATCATGTCATTAAATAAATAACATCACTGTCAAAACTTTCCTACTCAGCTAATATTTGTTTTAACTGGCCTGTTTACCAGTGTAATTACAATATTTTACAGCGAGCGTTGCACATAGTTGTTGCACTGAGCTATGGGTTTGTTGCATTAATGTCACTAGTATAGGTTGCTAGGCTAGTGAGTTTATTTCAGTCCATTTATAGCCATACTTTAGTATCTGTTCACACTAAAATGTTTGAGTTTAGTTCACATTAACTTACAGAGTTTGTGTAACATGTTGTTTTGCTGCTGCTGAAGAAATAATGGTGAAGAATTACCCTAAGTCCATCAGCTGTGAGTCCAGACTCTGAACTCCAACATGCAGTAAGTCTGATTTACTGAGATGCTTTAGAGTTGATTCATTATAAAACTCCAAAGGGACAAATTAGTCCCCCACAGTCTATGTAATTAGTCATTTTTTGACAAAAATGATTTTTTTGTCTAAGTCAGCTCTTCATGATGCTGGCCACTTCTGGTAAAATCACCTACATCCTCAGTTGAACAGATCACATGATCTGACCCCTGTAGGATGGCATGGCCTATGTCAAGAGAGTGAATTAGGCCGTTTTATTTTGCCCAAGTTGAAAAACTTGAAAATATGACACAGGCCATTATTTTAAGAGGGTGATGATGTACAGGAACATGTGCACTAGTGTTTACTTCATCTAGACATGGTAATGTCTGTCTAAAATGATGCAAAAATGCAGAGTTTCTAATCAGATAAAAACAATACAAAGCAGACAGACTAAGCCTCCAGAAAATAGTGAGAAAACTAGAGGAAAATTTATTATAGTTATAGTTTGGTTGCAACTCGTCTGCATTTTAGAAAAGGTAAGAAAATTGTGATTCAGATCATGGCTCATGATTCTACCTCAAAAAATTACAATATACATTTTCTTTAGTCTTTATTTTGTTCACATTCTCAGTTAAAACACTTTCAACACTTTATTTTACTTTTTTTACTTTTATTTTATATTTTGTTGTTGTTGATTTTATCATTGTAATAGTTTTGAATGTTCTTATTTCTAGATTTGTGAAATGTCATGTTCTGACCATTAAGAAGAGTTTAAAATCACAAATACCCATCTTTTACATTGTTTTCATCTTTCTTTTCTCTCTTTCATCTATAATACATCAAGAAGAACAACTACAGGTGTGTTTTAGTCTCGTTACATCTTGTGTCTTTTACAACATTTACAACATTTTCATTTCCTTAGTAGATAAAACATAGTTTAAAAACACAAATAAACGTCTGGTTTCTTCAACTTTCAATCAGGACCAAAAATCAGCCTTTAAACTGGAAAGAAATAATGATTTGATATTTGTCGTGATAACTGATATGAAGATATTTATCTTAAACAATTGTGACCATGCTGAGATAATAAAGGCTTTCTCGTTTACAACTATGCAATTACAAAGCCTGCACCTTGCATAGTTGTAAACGAGAGTGCCTTGGAATTGTTTGTTGTTTTTTGAGTACATATATCCTCGTCCAAAGAGCACCTCAAACAAATGCTTTTTTGAGTCCAGGAAGTCCTCCTCCAACAGTTTTCAAAACCAGATGGTTATTTGTGGTTTTAAATTATTCCTAAAAGATGCAACAACAATATAAAAGAAGAAACAAGATGAAAACAACATAAAATACAAAACAAGGTATATCCAGACAAAATCAGACCTGTAGTCTCTGATTCTGTAACATTGTGCTTATTTTGTCCATTTTCTTTAAATTGATTTAATGTTGTGAAGGTAAGTTCTTACAAGATGAAAATAAGATGACAAGACACAAGACAAAAACCATGTCAAAGACACAACCAGGCAACGTAAAGGACACAGCGGGATTATGTAAAAGATTAAAACAATGTAAAAGACACAAGACAAACAAGAAGAATGAAGAAGTTTGTGAAGAATGGATGTGTCCAATATCCTTGCTTTAGAATATGTTCATGCAGTTCTCTCAATTACTAGAAGTTATTGCCAAAAAAGTAGCATTAGTAGATTTAGTAACATCACAACGATCTTGACCTTTAGCCACTAAAATCTAATCAGTTCATTCTTGAGTCCAAGTGACTGTTTGCTCCAAATTTTGTGACATTCTGTCAAACTGTTCCTGAGATATCACATTTTAACCCTTTCACACATAGCAGTCACTACAGTAGACAGTTATTCAAAAGCCAGTTTTTTGCATATGCATGGGTTTTTGGTGGCCACTACAGTGTACTGCTGAAATATATCTGAAAGAATATTTTTTGTTCTTTTTATACAAAATGTACATTGTGTACAGTTCAACAGGAGTTATGTTTATTTGCTTTTGACTTGAGGATAAAAGAGCCCTGTATTTCTTTAGGAGTAAAGGAGTCAAGAGCGAGGTCTTACA
The DNA here is from genome assembly GCA_037367275.1 of Coranthus polyacanthus. Taxonomy (NCBI): domain Eukaryota; kingdom Metazoa; phylum Chordata; class Actinopteri; order Kurtiformes; family Apogonidae; genus Coranthus; species Coranthus polyacanthus. The sequence goes on from JAPQRN010000018.1 coordinate 3,867,368, forward strand.
CTGTATTTCCATGTTACAAAATGTGAAATAAAAAAATTATTTTACAATTAAATGTTTTACATTATCTTATTTCATACTTTTATTCATTGGTGTGTAAAAAAACACATTTCTTCAGTAAAAACACAAACGCATGCTGTCCACCTGAGTGGACATGGGAAAAACTTCTTGAAAAATGAGTGGTTCAAAAAAATAAAATTTGATTTTCTTTTTCATGTTCTAAAGTAAAACGAAAAAAAAAATAGGAAAAAAATCCTGACTTCAGTCAAAATTCATGCAGGTAATTGGGATCGACATTATAGAGTCGCACCGTGGACGTAAAACAACGTAAAAGACGCAACAAGACAAAAACACACCTGTAGTCTCTGATTTCACTTGTTTATTTTTTTTTTATAAAATTAATAAATAAAATTAGTGCAATCTGAGTTCCTATTCAATAAGACAAAAACCAAACATAAAAGTTGGTTATTTGTGGTTTAAAACTATTCTTCATGGTCATAACATGACAAACACCAAACAGCAGAACATTTCAAATCTAGAGCATTCACAACTACATGTAAATGTAGAGTAAAATTAAATAAAACAACAAAACATTGAAACATTTGTTTGTTTTAACTAAGAACGTGAACACAATATGAAAATATATCATGATAACGATATCATGATAATTATGGTTTATGGCCCAACTCTATTTGTAACTTGCACACATTTCACATGCATTTCCTTTCCTCCTGCACTTTGCTTTCTTTGCAAAGAAGGGCAACACAAAGTCTGAGAGAGGTCATAGTTTCATGAAGTCTAACAGTAACATGTCTCACTGAGGAAATGTTGAAAGCAAAGAATGCAACAATTAGAACATAAGCCTGTTGTTACAACTTCTCACAGTTGTGGTTTGTTGGTCATGTGCAGCTAAAAAAAGAGGATTTTAGGCTCATGTTGACAGAAGCTGAACCCGTGATCCACAAACACACACACACACACACATACACACACACATGAACAGGCTGGTCAATCAGTAAACATGCATCCATTCAGCTCTCTGTTCTTCAGCCTAAATCTACATGTTTCCAATAAGTCAAAGGGGAGGCTCCTGCAGTAGCCAATCAGCACACAGCCTGAGCACCACCACCACACATGAACACCATCTTCATCTTCACCACTATGCACCTCAGTGTTGAGGACGAAGAGGAGTTTTAGGTGGAAGTCAGCTGATTCATGTGTTCAGAAAAACCTGACCCATGAAATCTAAAACACCACACTGAAAATACAGAAAATTAACTTCACTGTAATGTGTAAATCAGTTTTCAATGTCAGCAAAAGAACTGAAACATTATGATGCCGTTTCATCATGATAATGTCTCCATTTTTTGTCTGTTTGTTGTGTCTTTTCCTCCTTTCACGTTTTTTACGTTGTTTTGGTCTTGTTACATCATTAACAGTTTGTCTTGTTACATCTTTCACAACGGTTTCATCTTGTTTTATCTTTTACATCATTTTGGTCTTCTTTCATTTTTTACATTGTTGTCTCTTGAAAATATAATTTCCCTCAAATGCATTCAAACTAAAGCATGTTTTGAAAATATAAGGAGTAGAAAGTACAGATATTTGTTCAAATGTAAAAAGTAAAGGGAAAACATTGTGAGAAAAATAAATACTCAAGTAAAGTACAGATACATGAAAACTGTAGTGAAGTCCAGTAATTAAATATTTGTACTGCCTCTGTTGCTGTGTAACTGAAGAGTGTAATTGCTAAACTGATTCTTCTCATGTATTTTCTGTTGTCCAATATAGTATATATATTATATAATATAGCATATGGTCTGTTTCTGTTTTTTGTAATTCTGTGATTTTTAAGATATTTCAATTACAAGGAACTTCGTGGTTAAATAAAGGTTAAATGCAAATTTTAAATTAACCCCTACCAACCCACCACATTTTTCTCTGACTTTACTTGCATTCCTGGCTGTTACATTACAGCTCCACAACACTGTGCTCCCCCACAGCAGACAAACTACCTCCAGATGCTGTTCTGTTCTGTTGTGTTGTGTTGAGTTGTGTTGTGTTGTGTTGTCCTGGAGGAGGAGAGGGGCAGATCCCAGCTCCAATACTCCAATCACATGCAGTGTGGAGAAGTCGGCCCATGTGGACCCGACGCCTCGTGACTCAGCAGTTTCAGAGAGCGAACGGCCGGTTTGTCCAGATCAGAGACAAATGTTCATCAGATGTGCAGCTCTGATAAACTCAACAGGTTCTGCAGGGTTCACTTTATTACTTTGACCTTAATGTTAGACCAGAGTTATTACAGAGTTATCCTTAGTTTTTTACTCTTTCACTTTGATCATTGAAGTTTTTGGATCATTTATGTTATAAATACCACTGTTGCAATCGGAACAGTTTAGTTGAAGGAGGAGGGGCCAACAAGATCAAGAAGACCAACTCAATCATTTTTTAGCATTGTTGAGTCTCAGAAGTGACAAGGTGCAAATACTTCATTACTGTACTTCAATAGAGTTTTCAATATCTGTTCTTTACTTGAGTATTTATTTTTCTCATGACTTTTTCCCTTTTACTCCCTACATTTTAACATAAATATCTGTACTTTCTACTCATTGTATTTTTAAAACAGACTCATTACTTTAGTTTTAAGACTGACTTTTAATCACAAAATCAGAGACTACAGATGTGTTTTCATTTTGTTTACCTTGTTTCATCTTCGTTTTCATCTTGTTACGTTTGTCTTGTGTGATATGTGGATTCACCAAGGGATCATCTTTTCTGTGTTGTTGGTTCATCAATTTAGGTTGAAATCAGTCTTAATGTTGTGAAGATGTGCAATGAAGCAAAATAAAAATAATGGAGAATTCACCTCAAATGCATTAAAACTAAAGTAACAAGCCTTTTTTGAAAATGTAAGGAGTAGAAAGTACAGATATTTGTGTTAAAATGTAGGAAGTAAAAGGAAAATTTGTCAGAAAAATAAAACCTCAAGTAAAGTACAGATCCCTGGAAACTCTACTGAAGTACAGTCATGAAGTATTTTTACTTCAAGATGTGGAAGCCGTTCTTTCTTTTCATTGTTTAAGCACATTGAATTGGCTTTGTGCATGAAATGTGCCGTATAAATAAACTTCCTTTGCCTTGAAGTATTGAATTCCCTGAATCACTGATCAGATATTTTAGAAACAGACGAACTACACTGTCTGTGTTTTGTTTTTCTGTTTCCTAAACGTGATTTATGATGATTTATTTCTAGTTACCCTGTTACAAATGTAAAGTAACAATTTGAATTACTTCATTAATGTAATGAAACTTAGTACATTTGATTACTATTTGATTCATTTTCTGACAAATGATTTAAACCAGACAAAAAGGCTGAAAAGTCGATTTAAACCAACACTGTCCAGTAATGATTTCTGATTTCACAAGAAAACTATTGTTGATTTAATACTTATCTTGTTAATTTTCAGTGTTGTTATGTTGTTCAATAAGTGCAGTCTGAGTTCTTAATGAACTGTATTCTTAGGTTAGAAATTCTAATGACCCACACAAATATAATGTTTGTTGGGATGTGGTCTCTGACATGTATTAACAATTCAAACAATACGTTTTATTTATTCGTCTATTGACTGGCGTTATTGTTCTTAGACTTCTGCTGTTGATTTGTAGTATTTGTCCTATGTTGGTTTTGTAAATCTCTGTCTCGCACCTTTATATTGACCAGATGTCTTTGTATTTTCCATCTGTTCTATTCGAAAACATCAATGAACGCATTGTGGAAACAAAGGAAAGTCCACTGGAAACTTAAACAGCTCTCTCAGTAAGAATAATGCTTGTCATCATGAAAGCTCATCTTGACTTAAATCATCCTTTAAATTCAAGTGAAAAGCCCAGAGTGGACCGTGGGGCTGATTCTGCTGCTCTGTGGGACCGGACACCTGTTGACCGCAGCGCAAATCCCGGACGCAGCCTCTGAGCGGCTTTGTGGATTTACACTCACCGATAATTTTCTCCTGGTAGCCCTTGGTGAAGAACTGCATGGCGGTGGCGGCCCTCCAGGGGGTTTTCAGGAGCCCCTGCCGCTGTGGGTCTTCCCCCAGCCCCCGCAGGATGGTGGTGTACGCGGCGGCCAGGGACGGCAGGCTCATCTCGTTGTCCTCCACGCTCCGTGTCCGCTCCTCCTTCCAGCTCTCCATCACTGAGGCGGTGTGCCGGTGCGAGGCGGACTCCGCGGCCGGTCGCTCCGCAGAGGGAGCCGCGGTCCGCTTCACCATCCCGTCAAAGTGTCCGTTCAACACGGAAGTGTTGTCCCCGGACCCGGACTCCTTGTCAGGTTTCGCGTACTGAGCTGTGTGTTTGGAGTGCTCCATCACTTCTCCTCTCTGATGAGCACTTGTCGGGTCACTTCGGCTTCTCTCCGGCCCGGTTCCGTTCTTGTTTCTTGGTTGGAGTGAAGGCTCTTCTCGCAGCCTCAGCATCCTCAGGCTTTATACCGACAGGATAATCCAAGGAGCGCTCCTATTGGCTGAATGGCTACGAGGGGCGGGGCGACTATGGCTTTGAGTCACACACGAAATAAGGAGCAACAGGGACTCCACATGTGAGGAAATCAACTGTACAGCAGCCTGTACTTAGAAGACAAAAGGAATATGAATCCAAAAACATCAGACAGAAAGCACTGACAGGGACTGTTTTACTGCACAGTGACTACTTTGACTTTTCACACTTTGAAGACATCTGGCTGATAATAGGCCTATTACACACTTTACTGAAGGAAGGTTTGGAATGCAGTACTAGTATATTAATATTCTCACAGTGTATATTAGTACTTTGGCACTTTGGGACATTGCCATCTTGTTGCTTTTGGAAACAGAAGTGCTCATATTTGGATAAGAGGGTAAAATGTGGGACATGGATGTATTCACGTCATCCCGCAAATTTCACATATCTCATACATAATCCCATATATTTCACATGTAATCCCATGTATGCATGCGTCTTTTGTCTTAAGTCCAGTTCAGACCAAAGATCCAAAGTCACCCTCATTATGTGAGTAACTTACTCAGATGTACATCATTCCTTTTGACCCAAATTGTTCATGCTTAATAAGAGTTCCAGTCTGAAAACACCTCATGTGGCAGTTGTCCTATAATGTTTTGAAAGGGTTGAGGTTTCACTGAGATCCACCAAATTTGGTAGACATGTACAGTATAACATGTCAAAACACACAAAAACCCCAGTTGGAGCCAGACCCTAAACCCAACAGGAAGTCTGCTATTTTGGTTGCAATATGCAAAATCAGCCCTATTTTTGCTATTTTCCAACCATTGTGCCATTGAGAAAATATAAAAATGGTAAAAGGGACTTTCATTTTTATAACCTACTGGTGGTACTCAAAGCACTTTACAATGTGTCACATTCACCCATTCGCACACACATTCACACACCAGTGAAACAGTCACTGGGAGTAACTTGGTTGTTAGTGCCTGGCTCATGGACACTTTGGCATGTGGGCAGGGGGCAGGGATTGAACTGCCAACCTGCACTGAATTGAATGGGATGCTTTTAATTCAATTCAATTCAATTCTATTCTATTCTATTACATAAATAATGAACACCTTTGTACAACAGTGAAGAGGAAGCCTGAAGAACTCTACTTATCTATGATGAAATCCCTCGACATGCACAGAGGTGCAGTGGTCTGGTCATTGCTTTCATTACTCGGTGAATATGCAGAATGTTGCATCATGTCTGTACAGTGTTGGCCTATGGTGGTGAGTCCCAGTATGATGTCCTTTCATGGGGCCCAAAATCCCCAATGGTGCCCCTCCTTTATATACACGGAAAACGGAAATACTCAAGTAAAGTACAAATACCTCATATTTGTACTAAAGTGAAAGCACTTGCGACTACTGGTCAGTTAAAGCATTGGTGTTATGGTTAATGATGCTCATACATTCTGTGATCCAGGAGGTTATCGGTAAACAATTTACATTGACACCTTTACTGTATCTGTTCACCTGTTAATCTTTTTGACTCAGGCACAAAGTCTCTGTTGAGATTCTTTTATTTCTTACTAAGAAATGTACTTTGTTATGGTGGTCCACCCTGGTTGATATGTGGATTTCACAGATTTCAGCCCTCCTTCCTCTGGAGAAACTGCCTCCTGACCTTCATCAGAGATGTGATCCATTTTGGAGTCTTTGGAAGCCCCTTCACTGTTTCCAACAAAAATTTTGAAATTAATTTTTGAAAGCAATGACTGATCAAATCATTGGTTTCTGTTATGTGTATTTGTGTTCCTCTATGTTAAATATTTGTGAGCTATGTATGAATATATGTGTATAGTAATGTGTTTTATTACAAGTTGCAGCACCTGTTGTGAGTTTGGGGGGTGGGGTTTTGTTGTTTTTAAATGTGTGTTTGTTTATTATATTGAAAAACGCAATAAAAAGAATGAAAACAAAAATGGTCCACAGGTCACACATTTGATCTAATTCAACAATGAACTGCAGTAGAAGTCCCTAGATTTTCCTTTTAGAGCTCTGTGAAGTATGTATTTAAATGGCTGCCTCTCATGCATACTTCTTTTATACTGATGTAAACCTTCTCAAACTGAAGCTGAGACTTGGTGTTTTAATGTATCCTCTTTATTTCAGATAAAACGTACAGCTGCAACCACTGGTTATTTTCATTGCTGATTGATCTGTCAATTATTTACTCAATTAATTGATTAGCTGTTTGGTCTATAAAATGTCACAAATGGTGAGAATGTCAGTGTTTCCCCTCAAATGTCTCGTCCAAGACATTCAGTTTACTGTTGGAGAGGAGGAAAGAAATCACAAAGTATTCACATTTAAGAAGCTGGAATCAGTGATTAATGACTCACTTGCTAAAATTGTTAATTAATTTCATTGATGGCAACTGATTCATTCAATTCAATTTTATTTGGGGCTTTACAGTCCGTACAAGGTACAACACCCTCAAATAAAAAACAGCCACAGTAGCAGGTGAGCTTCTGAGTCCTGAGCTTCTGTAAATTCACACACACACTGAAATGTAGTCTTCCCGATTTTCAGTCACTGCATCTTGACTAGATAATTGTTTACTTTTAGAAGGTTTCTTACAGTTATTATGTGTATTGTTGCATGAAAACTGATTTTAATTATAGTTGGAACAGTGACTGGCTATTGAACCCAGAACAGATGTGTAAGGACAGAGGGTGTTGTACCTTGTACGACAAATCTTGATTTGTGATACTGGGCTATACACTGTGTGCTCAATTATTAGGCAAGTGATTATTTTGACCATATCATCATTTTATCCATAATTTCCAACTCCAAGCTGTATAAACTTGAATGCTTATTGGATTTAATGCATATCAGGTGATGTGTATTTGTGTAATGAGGGAGTGTGGCCTAAGGAGATCAACACCCTATATCAAGGTGTGCATAATTATTAGGCAGATTCTTCTCCTCAGGAAAAATGCGCCAAAAAAGAGATTTAACTGACTCAGAAAAGTCTTTCAGAGGGATGCAGCACTCTTGAAATATCGAAGATATTGGGGCGTGATCACAGAACCATCAAACGTTTTGTTGCAAATAGTCAACAGGGTTGCAAGAAACGTGTCGAGAAGAAAAGACGCAAATTAACCGCCAAAGATTTGAGAGGAATCAAACATGAAGCTACCAGGGACCTATTATCCTCCAGTGCTGCCATATTCCACAACTGCAACCTACCTGGAGTGTCAAGAAGTATGAGGTGTTCAGTTCTCAGAGCCAAGGTAAGAAAGGCTGAAACCCAACCACCTCTGAACAAGACACATAAGTTGAAATGTCAAGAATGGGCCAAGAAATATCTGAAGACAGATTTTTCAAAGGTTTTGTGAACTGATGAAATGAGAGTGACTCTTGACGGACCAGATGGATGGGCCCGTGGTTGGATCAGTAACGGACACAGATCATTAAAGATGAGCTAGTTGGACCTTTTCGGGTTGAAAATGGACTCTCAGACCTACTGCCAATTTTTTTTTCTTTCTTCAAGCAGTGGTTCAGGAAAGTGCATCTTTCAAGAAGACTTTGATTTTTATGCAAGACAACGCTCCATCACATGCATCAAAGTACTCCACTGCATGGCTGGCCAGTAAAGGCCTTAAAGATGAAAAACTAATGACATGGCCCCCTTCTTCACCTGACTTGAACCCTATTGAGAACTTCTGGGCCCTTCTTAAGCAGGAAATTTACAGTGAAGGTAAACGGTACACGTCTCTGAACAGTGTCTGGGAGGCTGTGGTTGCGGCTGCACAAAAAGTTGATTCTGACCAGATCAAGAAACTGACTGACTCTGAATGGAAGGCTTGTGACTGTTATCGAAAAGAAGGGTGGCTATATTGGTCACTGAAGTTTTGTTTTTTTTTAATTTCAGAAATGTTTGTGAATTTTGAGTTTGTTTATTATTCTCACTGTAACAGGTGAAAATAAACAAGTGAGATGGGAAAATCTTTGTTTTTCATTTAGTTGCCTAATAATGGTGTACATATAGATATTCTCTTAAGAAAGCCAAAACTTCACTTTTACTACTTAAATGTTGTGGTTTGAGGGTTTGTTAACATTTTGGATTGTCCAAGAGCACTGTAGTTGTACAATAACAAAATGAATCCTCAAAAATACAACTTGCCTAATAATTGTGCATGCAGTGTATAAATACAATGAATTGTTCAATTATTTTCTAACGCTGTTATCTTGAGGAAATGATCCTTGCCTTGTGATCTCGAGGTAACAAAGGTAGTTTCCCCTTATTTCTTCTTTCTCACATATCAGCAGTGTCAGCGTGCTTAGAGATGGCATCTTGACTACTACAGAACTGATTTAAGCTGAAAACGTCAGATCGCAATATGGAAATGGTTAGAAAATTAAGACTGACTTGTTCTTGGTTAAGATGCGACAACAGCTTCTTGTTCCATGTTTAGAATAATGCTGATCATATTGGTAAAGTCAACAGCCACCACATTACCAGACTGGTCTCATCACTTTGGAATGGAAACTTTGACATTTGCTTAAAGACTCAAAGCATTTATTTTTGATACAGTAAATATTGGAAAGGATGGATTGAGACAAGAGGCTATGTAGCTGCTGATATATTCAAATAAAAAATAAAATATCAAGAAAGAAAACGTCAGATCAAACAGTCCATTATTGATCAGACTGTACTTCGACATCTAACACAGGCACAAATAACCACTCATGTTAGACTTATCCATAATTAATCTATGATATCAAGAAAACATTTTCTAGTGAAATTGTTGTGATCTACAAAATAGTGCCTCAGGTCTTCTTGACATAACGAGATTAATAAATTGTAAAGCAAATGAGCTCAGAAAAATTATAATCAGATAGAAAAATAATCACAAACAGCTGTTCTGGGCTGCTTGGAAAAGACATTTTGACCTGTTATTAAATAAAACAAAAAAGGAAGTGAATTAAATGAACCTGTAATGTGATGTTCTACAAGGTGTGCTGGTCTGTTGTCCCAATACTTTTGACAATATAGTGTGTTTTACAGCATGTCAACTCTAGTAAATACAGGAAAGACACAAAAAGAAGATGAAAACTATCAAACATTTACATTTATTCAAAAATTACATATACAGTTTGTGTGTGTGTGTTTTTTTTTTTTTTAAGAAAAGTCAAAAAACAGAGAGTGAACATGATTATTAATATTAGAACAAGACGCCTGTGAATGATCCACAACTGACTTAAAGGCATCAAAGAGCTTCAAGGTAAGTGCATCACAGCATCAAGAGTATAAATACACTGAACATTTGTCAAAGAGAACAATCACTTTTCACTGAAATCTGACCAAAACCTCCAATAGCAACAAAAAAATAAGAATCTATAGGAGGTTTAATTTTTGTTAAAAGCAAACACTGACAGTTTGGAGGATGGATCCACAGATTTCTTCTTCTTGGCGCTGGTTTCGTCTGTTTCTGCTGCTTCGTTCTCGTTTCTGGCTCCTCCTTCTCGTTTCCTCTTCTTCAGATCTGTGGCGTCTCCACTCTGGCCTTTCGCTCTCTCTGTCCATGACTGAATCAAACAAAAAGGACATGACATGCACATGTTAATTAGCGCACAGTGAACAGAACAGACACCTACGGGACGATGACTAAACACACACGTGGATGCTCAGACGCACACTTTGAAATTGCATCCTGTCATGTGTAATCACTATTGACAGGCTGCAGCTCCAAGAGAGACAAAAGGAAGCGTAATGGAGCCGCGATGAATCATCAGGCCTGCAGACACACACGTACACATAGATAAAGATACACATAAAGATACAAACACACAAACATATAAACATACAGACAGTGTTCACCTCTGACATGAACCTCATACATATTCAAACTGACTGCGTAACTAACTGCAAAATAGGTAATTCATTCATTCATCCTTTATTTAAATCTCGAGGAGTCATTGAGGGCATGTCATGCTGTGTTTCCTGTAGAATTTTAAGCAGCCAGGGAAAATGGTTTGGGGTTTTGTTGTAGGGTTTCCAGGGGGGGTGGGGGTAGGGGCCTTGGACTTACAAAAAAAAAAAAATCTACATTCAGTAGGATTACAGTAGGATTGAATATTTACAATGAAAATTGCAACCATTATACTATTCTTTATTGCTCTTCCTTATTGATCTTGTTTATTTAAATAATTGCTAAATTGAATTTAGCTGTTAGTCATGATGGCAGTCATGACTTTAGACATCTTCTTATCTCCAGAGTGGTGTCTTGAGTTCAGGTGCTGCATCTCCACCAGGTTTCAAATCATCAGCTATCACTCCCTCACCTCTTGCAGCTGATGTAAAACTCTTTATTGTGTCATGTGGTGACCAGCTCTGTGTTGATGTTATCAGATCAATGCCGTGCTCTCCACAGGCTCCCAGGCAACAGACCCTCCTGTGTGCTTCACATCCACTTCATGTGGTCTTTGTTTCTGTGTAGTCATTGAGCTCTCTGCTCAGAGGACTCATGTATGCAGGGTCAGGAGCCCGTTATTACACCGACTCACAGTGTAACGCCAGCCACATGCTCTGAAGCTGGATCAAACCACAAAGCCACCATTACTCGCATATTCACTATAAGATTGATTAAAAAAACCAACCCCAAAAACAAACAAAAGACACTTAGGCTGATATTCAGTAAACTATCTGCCCCTCCTCAGCAACAGCTCAGCAGTAGGTGTGTTTCCATCCAGCTGGTTTTATTCATATTTTAAATGTGCAATTTAAAAAACGTGGAAAAAGTGGAAACAAGTTTTTACATTTGGCAGAAGTGGAAAAGTTGGCGTATCGATAAAAGGTAAATGTGAATAAGTGCAATGGAAATGGATTTAGTGAATATTTTATGTGTGTTCATGTGTGGAGCAATAAAGAGACAAACATTCACTGAACTAATACATGTGTCAATACAATATGTCTATCAGCTCCTCAGTCAGCTCAGGTTGTATTTGTTATTGTATAAAATACTACATCTGACTGGCAAAATGTTAAATCATGATGATGAAGAAACAGCTCTTAATATTTGCATAACCATGGTGGATGGAAATGTGCATGCATTTGCATTTTCTTTTGCTGACTTTGTGGACTTCGTTCTCTACAGCATCCTCTCCCAAACACTGGGGCAGGACCCACAGGTGGGTCACAGGATTATTTTGTTTGTGTTTCAAAATTATTTTGCCTTTCAAAAACTCAACAAGAAGCAGGTTTGGATGTTACTAAATACTACTATTAAGATAATTGTAGACCTACTCATGACACTGAATCTAGTACAAAAGGCTTGTTTCTGTCAGTTTTACTGAGAGGAGGAAAAAAGCAAGAGTTGTTGTTTTTCTAATAACACGTACATAAAAAGAAGTTGGGATTAACTAATGTATATAGCTTTGAAATGGCTGGTTTTATGATAATATTACATATAAGGTGATGCAGAAATGGGAATTAAAATGATCAGAAATGTGCAATAAATCCACTTGTTTTCATGGTTTATGGTTAAGGCAATTTTAAAAAGTGAATCCCCAGAGAAAAAGGTTGAGAAACACTGCTCAACTCAGAAACAATGTAAAATCTCTTCAAAAGTTACACAGAGAAGAGCAGGGTGAGGAGAACGAAGGTAACACGTGATTAAAATGCCTTTTTCTCCACCTGGATATTGACAAAGTCCACACCTTCTGGACACACGGACGCTAATTAAATCTACCTACTTAGATTTTCTTAAATCTCTCTCACTTCTTTTTCTTTCTCATCTCTCCTGGGATGTCACACAGACCTCCACTACTTGTATCTGTCGCTTCAAATTAAAAGCCCTCTGCAGAGTCGTGTAATTGCGACTTCATGACATTCTATAAAGTCTGAAGCGGTGGTGGGCCGCCACTATAAAAGTATAGAAATGAAACCATGGACTTTTCTTAAGCTCTTCAGAGGTTTTCTAATATTCAGATTATTGGATTTTATATGGAAACCCTGTGGAACATTTTCTGATGTTTTAATCAAACACTACTCAACTTTAAATTGAGTAAAAGCATCATGGTCTTTAAAAATCTCCACATCTACTTCTGAAGTGATCTCAGTCAGGAGCAGAGGAACCTGACCAGCACCTCAACACGTGCAGTGACCCCCCCTCCGTGACCCCTAACCCCCCTGTGTCTCTTACCAGCCTCTCCTCTGCTGACAGTGTCCTGAAGCGTCCCATAGCCTCTTTGATGACATCGGTCTCCTCCAGGTTGGGATGGTCGGCCACGATGCTCTTCCTGTTCTCCTCCAACCACAGCTGGAAGCCCGTCTTCGGCCTGAACACACACAATGACAGTTAGATTTTTAGTCAGAAACCATTTCCAACTTCTTCAGAGCTGCAGCATTGACTATCGGCTAAAACAGACATTTAACATTTATGCATCAATTTTTAATAATTTACTCTGTCAAACAAAGGACAAAATCTAAAATGTACTACACTGTACACTATTCATTGTACAGTTCATGAGTTGTTTAACAAAATGCATTTGTCTTTATTCTAGCACCCCCTTGTGGTTCACAGTTTGCTAAGGCAACAACTTAACATAACTGACAACTGATAACAAGTTTGGTGGAAAAAAATATGGAAGGGTTTTCCAGGTATGCTCCGGAAACAAAATGATGAGTGACAGACATGTTCATCACTATATCCCTGGCATTATATGTGGTGGGATAAAAACTGTATTTTCCTCTAACATATGTCACCTTTTATTCTCAGCGTTGTCAGTAGGCGAGGCCAGCGGCGGCAGCTCCGCCTGCTTCAGTGGCTCTGCAGTCACCTCTGTGTTGTTCTGAGACTTCCTATTGGCTGCCTTTGAGCTGGTCATCTGCAGCAGAGTGGACTGAGTCTGAAGAGACAAAATGAAGAAAGATTGTTGTCCGGTTTGATCAACACCTATCCATCCTGATGAGTGCCTGAGGAGACCCTGAGGGGGGTACAGTACCTTGGTCTTTGGTCTGAGGGCCAGTGGCTTAAGGACAGGGGTTTTGTTTGCTTTTACTGCAGATGCATTTAGAGGACTGGACTTCCTGCTGGACGACATGTTGTCCAGGATGTTTGTGACACGGGGCTGATCAGGTGATGGTTCCCCTGAGCCAGGAACCTGCACACACCCCATTTAAAGGTGAAATCTCACACACTGAATACAGAACCTACACTAATAACATTTATTCACATCTATATTACAGGGAAAGCACAAGTTAGTCCATTTTACCACCCAGAGCCAACATTTACAGCACAATGTCCTGAATAATGCTGCCATAGTATTTTTTTAGTTCTTACCTTGAAAGGATTGGCACGTGCCACTTTACCAACTGTAACACAAATTTAAGACATCAGATGCTTGTTTGAATAAAAATATATGAAGTTAATGTCCCACATACAGATAAATATTACACAGCAAACATTTAAAAGAAGCTCTGCCTAACATGTGAAGTGATGATTTACAGTGTCAGCTGTGGATGTTATCAATGTGTGTCTGCTGTGTGGGTTCAAACATGTGACCTGATAGACTCACCTGGTTTCACAGATGGCTTTTCAGGTGAACTGGCCTCTTTGGCAAAAGGATTCAGACCTGCAGAGAGAGCACAGTGACAACGTGTCAGCTGCCATCAGGGACAGTTACTTATACAGGGCTTCTACAGCACAATCTCTAGTTTTCAGAGCATGTACCCTTATTCTGAAGGACAGACATTCTCGACAGGCAGCTTTCTCAACTGGTAGGTCATCAACTTGTTCTGAATGGGCTGCAGTGTGTGGTTTTAAAATGCTTCAAATTTGAGATTTTGAATGCTTAGCTATCTGATGTCAGATTTTTTTTTTGGAGAAATGTGCAATGGTAACAGCAACTCAAAATTTAAACATCATTTAGAATGACAACAGCTTCCAAAAACAGCCAGTTTTGTTGGCCTCACTTTTTTGCATAAACACAGGCACACATATGTTCATTTCATTTATTTTGTGATGTTCACTATGTTTGTCATGAGAGTAATGTCCTCTGAATGCATACACTAGATAAAAATGTATGTTTTGTTAAAAAAAAAGCTCAGTTTGCTTACTAGCTTATTTTTGAAAAATAAATGGGCTCATTTTGGATTCTATTAAAGTGGGTCACAACTTTGTGACCATGGGAAAATGTGGGTCCCAAGGTGAGACCAGTTGAGAACCACTGCTCTACAGGATAAACTGACAGCATTATGCCAACTTGGTTGACTCCCAAACAAGCTACAAGCTGCTGCTCTTTACCAGATATCATTTTATTGGTAATTAACGGACTCTGTGGTGGTTGTTAAATCTATGTAACCCTCTCTCCCTCCCTCTCCTTGATCGGATGTCACCACACATCTGCACTTCTTGTATCTGTCAATTCCAACTATCATTCCTTTGCAGAGTTGTGTAATAATCTGTCTGTATATCAGGGTTTTCCCTACTGTTATGAGGCTAAAGGCCTGTACATACTCTGCAAGATCAGAGAAATTTGTTCTCTCTCCCAGGGCTATGAGAAAAGAATAACATCACTCTTTTCTCACAGCCCTGGTTTGGTAGTTCTCGCAGCTTGTTCTCGACGCATCATCTGGGCAGAACTTTTTTCTCATGTGGTGTCCGACAAGTATTGTGTGATTGGTCAGAAATTTGAAGTGGCCTTGGTATATGCAGAAAAGCAGATATGTTGTCATTCCTGCTTTTCTGCTGGCGCGGAAAGACATCTTGAAATAAGAAAAGTGCCTCTCGTTGTCCATCTCCCACATCTGTTGAACCAAGACACTGTACTCACCCTGCTCAACTCTGGTTGCATTGAGTGGTTGAAAATGCCACCTGCGTTCACTCTTTTTTCCATCACCTCAGCAATCATGAATAGCAACAACAAATCTTCCTCCCCCTCCACTTCAAACATGTTATTCTCCTCTTCCTTCTCCATGAACTCAAAAACTGTCATATCTGCCATTGTCACCGTGCTGTCGCTGCATTGTTGTTTCTGTCAGATTCCTGCACATGACGTGTGCTGCAGTGGGAGGGGCCTATGAGGACTTCCCAGGAGCTCTGCACTTGAGTTTCTCGTGAACTATGAAATGTTGTGGCCAGAACTACCTTTGTTCTTGTTCTTGCCACCTTGAGAAAACAAACAAATTTCTCTGTTGTTGCGGAGTACAGGCCTTCAGGTGCAGCACCAAAGCCAAATTACTGTAAAATGAATGTGGAGAGCATCAAAACTAACTAAAAAGTCACTTTTCCCAGGTCTAATGGTTGATTTTCGACTATTACTACAGTAAATGTTCGCTTTCTTTCACAAACATGGTGAGGAAAATAGTTGAAAACAATGTGGGGGGAAAAAAGTGTGAGAAAAAGTTCAAATAATTCCCCCAAGACCGAGACAGCACCTGAGCCCTATATGTATATAATGGAAACTCTGCAATACTTATTCTGACCTGTTGAATGGCTAATGAAAGATCCTCACCTTTAACCTGACTATTAAAACCTGAGCGTTGGTATAAAATAGTCACATATTTATTTATTATTTTACTTTATTTAACCAAGAAAGACTCATTGAGATTAATTTGATGAATGTAGGTGTAACTGCCTTTAATGGAGGAGAGCTCTGGAGAAGCCCCTTCATGTATTGAACGAAGAGAAGAAGAGGGACGCCCACAACTCAGGTTAAAGGCTGAACTCACGTTTTCGGATTTCTGTTGTCTCTTCCGTCTCCTGTCCCTTCTCTTCCTCCTCCTCTTCCTCCTCACGTCTGTTGCTGTGGTGACTTCCTGTGACCTCACTTCGACTGGACCTGTCCCAAAGGAAGTACTAAAACATGAAAACAGAGACTACAGGTGCATTTTTGTCTTGCTGTGTCTTTTATGTCATTTCAGCCTTTAAACTGGTCGATTTGACATTTAGCATAATTATCGATATCTACTGATATGAAATATTTTATTTAATATTTTATTTTGATAATATTTTGGGCTGCAGTACAGTGCTGCAGTGGAAGTGCTAAGTTACATTCCATCAGTGTTTGTTGCCATAGAAAGATTCAACTGTGTAAATGACGCCATGCGGACCTCACTGCTGTGTTCACACTAAGTCATCAGAGCAGAAGCACTGTGACATTACCCAGAGGTCTGTCTGATGCCGCTGTAGTCCACCTCCTCTTCCTGCTCCTCTGCCTCATCTTCCTGACTCTGATTGGCTTTCTCCAGAGCGATCTCGCTGAGCCGCTGGGCGAGGGCCATTCGCCTGGACCGGGATGCGTACCGGATCGCCAGAGTGACCACATTCTGGGTCATAAGCTCTGCCAGCTCCACGCATCGAAACTCTCTCTCCAGTTTACAGGACAGCTGCAAGAAAACATCCACATCTTCTGAGTTTTATGAAGAAAATTGATTTAGAGAAGCTGAAAAAGTCAGGTGAAAGAATGCATGACATCATATATTCAATTCAATTTTATTTATACAGCCCAATATCACAAATCAAAGATTTGCCGCAAAGGGCTTTACAATCTGTACAATATACAACACCCTCTGTCCTTAGACCCTTGGTTTGAGTGGGGAAAAACTGCCCAAAAAAACCCATCCATCCATCCATCATCTACCACTTATCCGGGGCAGGGTCGCGGGGGCAGCAGTCTAAGCAGGGAAGTCCAGATTTCCCTCACCCCAGACACCTCCTCAAGCTCTTCCGGTGGGACCCCGAGGCGTTCCCAGGCCAGCCGAGAGACGTAGT
>JAPQRN010000018.1:3904419-3923277 GCA_037367275.1 Coranthus polyacanthus
AGAAAAGAAAAGAAAAGAAAAGAAAAGAAAACACAACAACAGAAAGAAAAGAAAAATACTCTTAATCAAATTTGTCTAAGGTACTGAAATGAGATTCAAAACACTTTTGAGTTCTTTTGAAGAGTATCATCATATCCTCCAAGTCAAATTAGTTTGGGTGAAGTCAGGTAAACGGGGACAAATAAGGTTTTATGCAGTGAAATACATTTACAGTGTGGTTATTCTTTTCTTAAACAAGGGGAATAAAAGCAGTTGACACTCCATCACATTCTGTCACTTGGCTCTTGGCGTCTGTTTTCCATACCTGGGGTTCCCCTATAACATCAATTTTCAATTCATTACATCATTAAATAGCAGAAACCTTAGTAGGAGGTGGTTGTAGTGGTTATGGTGGAACACCAAAGTTTGTGAACTTGAGACCTGGGTTCATGTCTCATTTCATGCTGTATTTGTATATTTTCTCTCTTTGTCTTTTGTCTTTAGTCCTCCCCCTGTCTCTTTTTTAACCCTAACCAAGTTGTTTTTATGCCTAAACCTAATAAAACTGTAACCATGACATTGTGTCACGTCTGGCCGTGCGTCAGTATGTGACGAGTTGGGAGTGAGAATGTGTAGGAGCTGTACATGTGAAAAAGTTGTATGTTTGATTCAAAAACCCAAAGGTTTCTATCTACCTATCTAGAGATTTTTGGAGGTTCATATTTTATTCCTGTAAGGTTGTTGAATCAAAGTCATTGCATAGAACTCTGCACTGAGGAAAACTACATTTTACAATAATAATAAAAAAACACACCATTAACCCATTAAGACCTAAGTGTTGTTTGAAAACCTGAGGGTTTTCTTACAAACTTGACAGAGTTGTCAACATTCACTATGGTCGATAGTCTTAAAGGTAAAAAACACATATATTGCATCTGGTCTTAATGGGTTAAAACACCTGTTATTTCTATTATTATTAGTAGCATTATTATTATTACATTATTATTGTTCTTGTTATTATTTCATTATCTTGTTATTATTGTAATTATTATAACTTATAACTACATTACTATGATTATTATTATAGCTGTAATAATATATATATATATATATATATATATATATATAGCTTTGCGATATAAATTTTTGTCCTCATTTCAATGTATTTTTTTTCTTTTTTTCCTATGCTGTCCTCTGTTGTGTTTGTTTCCACGACTGTTGAACCTGTTGCTATTTAGACTTATTACCCATTATATGTACAAAAGGAGAGTTTGAGGCCGTTCAGCCTGAAACACACATGTCCAGATGCTGCAGGAGTTACAACTTTTCTTTTTATGGATAATGGGGCATGCTAAGTCACAGCATTCTGGTACATTGCAACACAATTACAGCGAGACACTGTGAGAAACATTCGAATGTATGCACACTCTCACCGTCACACCATCATTCACACGTTTATACAGACCAGAAGAATTCAGAACTTCACATCAGTATTAAGAAGTACCTACAGAGGACAGAGACCAGACAGAGCACGGCTGCAAGCTATGCTCACACTGCACTCCACGACTAACACACAGTTTAGTTCACATGTCAGTTGGTCACATTTGAAATTTAAATATGAGCCTTTAAAACCAGCTAACTAGGGCCGGGCGATAAAATGATCATTATTGTTGTTTGTGTATCACAATAAATATCAGCATCATGATATGTATTTGTATTCTGTCAGCTAAAATTTTGTTACTTAAAGCGTTTTTTACCTTTTTCAGAAAAGAGCTTCATAGGAGATGGAGACATCTTTTTTCTGAATAAATTCTGATGTAGTGAACACTGAAGTCACATGACTGATCAGCTGCCTCCCAGATATTCCCATAACATGCTTAAACATGTCTGGTACAACAGGTAGTGTGAACTGATGAGCAGACCACATTCATCAAACATTATACATCACAGACATTTTAGATGGAAAACAGCAACAGAATGCTCTACTTCTACTTATTAGTCATGTGTAACATCGACTACAGCGCCACCTTCTGACTACACAATGCATCCTAGTTGATTCACTACAAACCCATTTAAGGAAACACATAATTTTAATTTTCTTTTCTTTTATTCTCCTTCATTTTCCTGACTTTCACTTTTCAAAAGTCTGCTTCAAATTTTCTTGATGTTTTATGGAAACGGCTATTTTCTCAGCCCCCACTTTGGGTCAGGTCAGTCTCAACAGTTGATCTGCTGTGGGTGGATAAGTGACAGAGGCCTTGAGCATACTGTCCAGTGGAATGAACTGCATTGTATATTTTCTCTATAAGAAGAACAAACAACTGCACTTTGAACCTTCGTTGATGAGAAAAACGTCTTTACTAGTGTTGTATTCAAGACGACCTAAAGAGAGACCAAGTCATGACCAAGATAAGAGTGTATCAAGACCAAGACAAGACCAAGACTTTCAGGGGTTGAAAACAAGTCAAGACCAGATTCAAGCCAAGGGCATTATGGCAACCAAGATTTTCAAATAGTTACACAAGAATGTGATTGATATGGTCTGATATGACCACCCAGTTAATCTTTTGAACACTGAAATAACACTGAAATACAAATAATCTTTGAAGTGATTTAACTTTCACAGAAAGGTAAGTAGATGTGTATTTTTCTTAAACTCCCATCTAGGTGGCAAATAGCTGACAGGCAACTGTAATTTGTGCCCTGAAACATACAGGTGGTACATACACAGGTGGCAAAAATGTACAGCTAATATTAACTAAAAGTCTTTGGATGAGGAGTGTACAGATTTGTGAAGAGGTTTGATACAGAGGCAGATTGTTAACGTTAGCTAGCTTTACTGATAAGAGCTTGACATGACCCCAGTCATCTCAGTAAGTGTTTTCTGTTGGTCCTGTTGTTACAGATGAACTCTTTGTGGTTTAGGTTGATACATTTTATTCCAGAAGATTTGTCTGATATCTCCTCCAGACAAACACAGCTTCTCTTACAAATATTTCAAATTAGAAATGAATTACGTTATTGGTTGTATTTGAAGCAGGAAGTTTTACATCAACTCACAGTAACAAATAAATCAGACAATTTACAGGCAGTTTAGTGAGATCCCTGTAGTCGTGGTCTTGACAGGTCTTGAAATGAAATGCAGAGTCTTCTTTGTCAAAGACAGACAAGATTGAATAAAAATACGATCGAGACCTTGTTTGCTGTACTTCTGATAGGATTCGGTGAGTTAATTTACGAGCTGTCCCTGAAATTTGCCTTAGGGTAGCCCTAAAACAGAGGTTTCTCAGTCGCAGGCGGTACCTCACATCACCAAATCTTTTTATCATGAGGGAGAGGAGACTCATCTGAACGTGCTGGTTTAAATTTCAAGTAGGTTTAGTGGAAAATGTAAGAAAAATAGTGATGTAAAAAGTGAGTTTTTCTGGATTTGAACATTAATGTCTGCTCTGATTTATTATGTTTAATTTACATATTTACATTTGTGGTAAATATGGTGTACTGGCTGTAAATGGTTTCAAAGTACCAGCAGATTTAAAAGAAAAGTTTTGATTTTCAAGAGCCTCTCTCCACTCTAGTGATCACATCGTCCACTACGTCTGAACATACTGTGCAAAATCAGGAAAAAACATAAAAGTTAAACTGTGATTTTGTAAATACCATAATAGATAATAAAGTATTAAGTCTTGCAACCCCTTTAAAGCTTCAACCATGTTTCTACATTAAAGCATGATGAAGTAATGAAGCTCTAAAGAAGGTGTGGGCCTTTTTCATGATGCCTGCTCATTGGAAATGAATGGGGAAAAAAAGGCCCCAAAAATGAAGTGTCAACAAATCTGGAAGGAGGAAGATGTTTGCACATCAGGGTCAAATCTGGGATGAAGGAATAGAAAAAATAGAAGTGTGATGTTTTTGGGTGGAACAGTAGAAGGTGCAGGGTGAGTGTAACCTGGCACCTGTCTGGTTTCATCCTGACAAACATTTTCCATACAAGTCCATATAAAACCATTGGGGGGTAAATGTCTTGAGTACAAACAAGGCACTGCCATTATTCTAAATATGACTTTCCCAGCAGCGTGCATGCAGTTTTAAAATATAAATTACACTTTTTTCAAATCTTTTCCATTTCTTTTTTCAAATTTTCTTCCATTTTTTGTGTTTTTTTATTATTAAACATACAATATTCTTTTGTCAAATATATACGTAAGCCTGCAGTCAATACAGGACATCGGCTCTTTGATAAAATAAAGGAGCACAGTCAAAGTGGTAAAACTTTGTTACAGAATGGATGCTGCTGAATTTACAAAAAGAAAAGAAAAGAAAAGAAAAAAAAGTCTTAGCATCCCATATTGATATAAACTGACTAAACTGTCTGTGACAAAAGATAAACAGCATAAATGTCTCCACTTAGTACATTAAATGTTTCTGGAATATCAAGGCGTTATCTAATTGTTAATACTGCAGCATGCACAGCGTTAGAAGCACTTTAGAAACAAACAAAAAAAACCATTTGGTTTGAAGAGATGTGTAATAATCCAGACTTTTCCGTCACACATATTTGACCCTGTGATGCTGCAGGAAACTGAAGGTCTGTACTGTTATTGTGCCTAAAAATATCACAGTTTAGAAAAAACATTCATTTAAATGGCACCAGAGAGAATCTGTGAGTTTTAACTAACATGTCAAAAATCATGTAAGGTAAATAAAAATACTGCGTTAATGAAGTAAGACGTGTTTACATGTCTCTGAGACGGTCTCAGATTCCAGGGGCCATATTCAAACATCCTCAGGCAAAAAGTTGAGAACACTCCTCAAAGTAACTTTAAATGTTCAGTATGGAAGATGGGCTCATGCTTGTGTACTTGGAGTTTATGTTGGAGTCAGCTGTGCTGGGAGCTGACTGCATTTGAAGCTAACAGTATGTAGTGTTGCACACATGCTGTAGAGCAGCAGAAGAGAGGCGTTGAAGAACTTGGGAGCAAGCGCTCTACAAAGAAGTGTATTGTGGCTGTTATCATGGATGTAGGAAATACAGACAGTTGTTAGCTTAGTAATGGAGTTAGCCAATGCCTAACGTGTGGAATAAATCAGGTAGTGACAAGTGCATTAGTTTGCTAGCATTTTTAGCACTATATTTCGATGTAGTTGCAGCAACTGAAACAATCACGGTCGTGTAGTAAAACAGCCAGTCACTGTGGAGTAGAGTGCCTGTAGACTGTATATAAAGATGGACACATTATGTGTGTTTCCATAAACATATTTAATGAGCACTTTGGAGTTTTACATTAGAATATGTTTATGTAAATATTTTGAAATAACTTCACTATTTTAGGCATTTTTTTTCACTCTATTGAGGTGTTTTTTGTCTTTTTTGAATAAGAGTAAATGCACATTAAGGGGAAATGGAAACACCTTTTTTGAATAAATCCTGACATAGCAAACATTTAACTCATGTGACTGATCAGCTGTTTGTGGCATCTTCCCAGATATTCTGATAAAGTGTGAAAACATTATCTGGTACAACAGGGAGTGGACTGATGAGACCAAATTATCCCTCTGTCTCATCGGTGAAAAAAATATTTCAACCATTTTAGTTGGAAAACAGCAACAGAATGCTCTACTTCTTTTACTCTATTTATTCGAGCCACATGTAAGGTAGCCTACCTTCTGACCACATGACGCAGCCTAGTTTATTCACTATAAACCAGTTTATGGAAACTCATGTAAGTTAACTTCAAATTCACTTGACATTTTTTAGAAACACAGCTACTGACAGTTCCCTAAAAGTGAAGCCAAAGCGTCTCGCTGTCCCCCTGGAGGCTGGCTGCAGTATAGCTCATAAATCCCGCCCCCTCCATGTCATTCTATGGAACTCTTGAAGTATAGTACGTTCAAAGTAATTTCAGACTTTTTAGGTAGGTTGACATGAGATTCATTTGCGTTCAAATAGTCATCTTTCTGATCAGTTTGTTTTTAATAAGTTATTTGATGTTATAAAAACAGGTGACTGACAGCTGTAATGACCAACGACCAGTCCAGAATCTGTCAGAAGTGTGGCTGCAAACCAATCAGGCAAATGGTGGGCGGACAGATGTGATGTCCTCGCGTCTCCATTGCACAGACTCTGGCGCTATAGACAACATGGCAGCTCCCATGACCATGGGATTTTGCACATTTTACACAGCGGGAGGAAATGGTGTCACAGTGTCCATCTTTATAGTTTACTACCAACCTCTCATAAACATGTCATCCATAATAACAGGCCAATCCCTGCCTCTTCTGACTGTTCTTTAGTAAAAGTGTGCTTCGAGGAGGAATACGGCCCCTGATCTGTGTCCTGACATCACAAATACTTTTCCAAATGCACTAAGCTGTTATTAGCTGAATTTGTTTTTCTTTGAATGGACTGTGTGGTCTGTAAAATGGTAGAAAAAAAAATCCAAAAAACCCCCAAAAAAGCACATCAGAATTTCCCAAAGTTCAAAGAGACATCATGTTTTGTTTTGTCTTACCTCCATGTGAACATGTGCAAGTGACAGTGATACAACACAGAAGCAGCAACAAGTCCTCATGTTTGTGAAGCTGGAAACAGTGAATATTTGGCATATCTGCTTGAAAAATGAGCTAAATCCATCCACTTAAACCTGTAACAACACACGCACGTTGTTTGTTTGTGTGACGGGCCCGCTGCTTTGAAACATCTCAACATGACACTGATCGATACAAACAAGATTATAGAACAACAACAACAAAAGAAAAACAGTCAACAATAACTATGTTAATATTTGAGATGTACGTATGGTCACCAGCCATAACATGTTAATACATACGGTACTTTAAATAATAATACACCTAAATGAGTACAAGTATCACCTCTGAAAAAAAAGAATAAATAAATGTATCTACTTTAAGTACTGAATCATATGGCAGTGACACTGAAAGTCTGAAAACAAACGATGAGATTCCCCTTAACGAGGAGATATCATGTGACATCAGGTTTTCCATCCGGGACTCTTAACAGGCTCATTCATGCTTTGGTGGACTGATGTCAGATCAGCTCCAACGCACTCAGACACACTCCTGTAATACTGAATGTGTGTATGTTGATTTCACAACACGCGGCAGGGATCCAGACGGTCACGTTAAAACCAAACAGAGAAAGGCTCTGCAGTGCCACAGTGGATCTGCATGTTTTAGCCTCTTTTACACCAAGAAACACAGTGTACTTGAGTGTTTTAGTGTTCTACAGAACAGCACTGCTTCAGAGATGCACCTCCATATATGACCATTTATTCTTTAAACACTATTAACTGCTAATTGTTTGTGAATGTTAGCATTTAAATAGTTTTGTTTCATCATGCTAGCTTACATTTGTTGTCAGTGTTAGCTGCTACTGACATTCCAACATTTCATCCCTGACTCGCAGGCTTATCCCTGATGTGAATTATGCAGCAAAATGCATTTATTCAACATTGTATTGATGGTGGAAGAGTCAGTAAAAGATGTAGCTATTATGGCAATTCATAATGTACTTTTGGACGTTTGGCTGAAAAAGTTGGGCTAAAACATGCAGAAACAGCAGTCTGGTCCTTTAATCAGGCTGAGCTGATATAACATGATGGAGATGAGAGGCATCAGGAGCGTTTAGTCTCTGCTGTGTGATGACACACCGCTCTGCCTCTGACTCAAAGCTCCAGACGTTTGGATGGCAGCTCAGAGATTATACTGTATCACATTATCATATCAAGTGCAGGAAATAGAGGAAGAACTACAGAATTGCAACAAACTAATCAACAATGATATTCAATAACCCCCCTGATGACTGTACGGTGTACTTTACTACCAGCTTATTTCAACAGAACCCTATTCTTATACAGTCTGTATCCAGACACTATACACTGAGGATAAATATTAAGACACAGTATAACCGTCAAAGTCCAGAATCAAAGAACACATGGGCCTGCACAGACAGAGCAGAGGGTCCAGAGGTTGATGGAGCATCTGTCCTGCTTCGCCTGCATTTGGCCAGCAGGTGGAGGTAAGCGCTAACGAGACAATCTCTGGGAAAAAACAACAACCCTTCATGGATTGACAGCGTCCCATTTCTCCGGTGTCGTAATCCACACCAAACTACACCGCCTCCACCAAACATATTTAATCTGAACATGCAGCTTAAGCACATCACCCTGCTTTAAAATAAAAAAAATAATACAAATAAAACGACTAAACCCAGTATGTGAACATGCAGACACATCCCACTGCCTCCCAGTTACACATATAAAAACCTACATGTTTCATACAGTACACACTGTGGATACACGACAACTGAGCTGCACCAACAAACCTTCACTCTGTTGTGGTCAAAAACAACAGAATTGTATAAAGCACCTGATTTCACTTTTATTTTTGAGAATTCCTATGAATAAGAATAAGAAAACAGATGAAACTGACTTTCTATGGTTGACTGAAACTCACTCAGTAAAATATATTTTATTTTCTGTTTGACAAAGGAAGCAGGAAAGTCAAGTCCTTTATAAATGTTGTATCTTCTGTTTCTGACCAGGAAAATGTTGTCATTTGTGGATTTTCAAATGAAAATCAAATTTTTTTGTATTTTCATTTCTTACATTCTGTTTCTGAAAACATGGTCAGAAACAAATACATTTATAAAGCACATGATTTTGTTTTTATTTATCACTACACATATGAGTAGGAACATGAATAATAAGAATAAGAAAAAGAAAAAGGGAACGTTTCTTCTTCTGCTTCTGTTTTACAGAGGTCAACATCAAGAAAGCTTGTTTTTTTATCTTTCAGACTCTATGTCCAAAATAAATCACTGAAGAAGTGATAAATGTCAATTCTTTATGTTTTGTTAATATACCAAACAATAACTTCTCTAAAAGGTCTATGTATTCAAATGCAGTGAAAAATTGTTATATGTTTTCAGAGGATCTCATGTCTGATTAGTAGATAAACGCCTGTAGTTCACATGCTCATGTCTAGGTTACTTCTAGCTGTTAATTCAGTTGCTTTATGTTTTAGTTGCCTTAATTATTCTTAATGGTTCTATTGTTTTATTGACCTGCTCTCTGTTGATTTTATGATATTGTTTATTCAGGTTTCTTGTTAATTCCTTTGAGCAAATTAGGTGAATGAGTTTGAAAGTAAACGGTGACTGCATTGGGTTTGAACATTCGTCCTTGTTGGTGCAGCTCAGCCTAGACGTCACTTCCTCTGTCATTCGCTCACATGTTGACGAGACATGGTTCAGAGGTCCGGCCTCTGGCGTCTTTCTCTTAAACATCCGCTTCCCTTTCTGTCATCAAACCTGCAGCTTGACTCTTTCTTCTTCTACTTCCTCTGTCTTTCTGCACATTACCTTCATTCCTTTCTCCTTTAACACACCTGCTCTCGCTCTTTCTCTCCCTCCGTCAGCTGATAAAGTAAAGAATAAGCACGTCGGTTGTAAACTAGTGTGATGATAGCTACTCGTGGGTCGTAAAGCCGAATATTACGTTTCCGTACATACCTGAAATTCAAACGTGTGTCTGTACCCTTTGAAAGTAGCATCAGAATGTAAACAATAAATACAAACAATTCAAATAAATGACTTCTGCCGCCTTTCTGAATGCTAAAACAGTCATCTCTGATCCTTCTGCTCATCCGCTCTCCTCCTGGTTCTGGGTCTGAGGTACTGGGATGGGTTTGAAAAACGGCTGAGCGACGGCGGCAGCTCTGATCCTGATCCGCAGCTCGGTGTCTCCCTTCTGCTGCAGTGCCTCCTCTGGCCTCTGGGCGGTCCTGTTCACACACTGTCCAGGCCTTGTTTCCGCAGTGAGCAGGAGGTGTGTGTTTCTGATAGCTTGTGTTGGTGAGCCTCTAGCCACTGGGTGACGGGCTCTCTATCTCTCTGTGATTGGTGGATTTGGCCCGGTCCTTTGGTTGAGCTCTCCCATTGGCTGCAGGCAGAGCGAGGGGGCGGGGCTGCTGCTGGTGACCTCAGGGTGACGTATGGGTGAACCTGCGCCGTCCTGCTGCCTCCTTCAGGTTCTCAGCTCATATTGTAGATGTTCGGTCGGCTCCATCTGACAAGGAACAACAGAGGACAAAGAGGGTTACGTCTGACACATTTGTGTTGCAAAATGACCTTTTGCTTAGTCTGATTGAAAGCAGACCTGAAAAACCACCAGGCTCTTCAATGACCATCACTCACAACTCAAGTGTCAGGGTTCCAGATGATTCAACACTTTCCAGACTTCTGTGTAGATTTTTCAGACCATATTTGACATCCAAGTACCAATATGGTCCATGGTTGTTACTGTATCTCAATAAATTATATTCAATAGAAAAACAGGAACGCTTTTTAAGTTTTTAATTGCCACATTGACAGGCTTGAAATGTCTGGCACATTTTTTGAGTTGATTCTTTAGATTTTGATAAATGGTTTTAAACCATTCAAACTTAAGCATTGTGCCTTTTGGTTATCATCTTAAAGGGAAAAACAAACGTCACAAACACAAGCAAACATTGCACCCTTTGTGGTTCACAGGTAAATAACAAAAGGCACCACTCCAACAAACAATGCTAAATATTAGCATGTTTGTAAAAAATTACTGAACAGTTTTTACAGCTATGCTTCAGAAAACAAAATGATGACGGACAGATGGACTATGTGGTTCTACATAGAACTACATAATTCACAGTCACACATTTTCTGCAACTATTCTCTAACATGTGGGATGTGTTTATAGAATAAATCTCTGAAGTTCCGTTACACAGACTTTTACTCATCCTCATCATCATCATGGTTCCCATTGTGGGTGAAAACTCACATGACCTACTGAAGATCTGACTGAAACAGTAACAGCCATTACTCGTCTGCAGGCCACCACATTCCACCTTTCCTGTTTACCTGCATTTCACCTGGTGCATGCTGGGACACGCTTCAGACTTCCTGTGACACTACCCTAACCCTACAGGAATTGACAGCTTCTCAGGAAACACTTAAATGTATTTATTTTTGCTATGAAGTTTTGTGACTGAATTTACTCACGTTTCCCTTTAAGATGCCGTTTGTGGGTTTTTTTGTGCCTGTTTTTTTATTTTGTGGCTGTGTGTTGTTCTAAGCAGGAGAGGAGAGTGAAGCACATTTGTTTAGGGTTATATTATGGGATTATTTTGTTTTATGTGACTTTATGTGATAACTGTAGTTCAAGTTGTCTTAAATGTTGCACAGTGTTGCAGTTTCCTTTATCTGTGTTGTTCTTCACCATGTTTAAGGTCATTATGAATAAAGTGTGATTTGCAGATAACATTTTGCAGCTCCACAGCAAAATGTTATCAGGCTTCGCACTTGGGGCCAATATTATTCCACTAAAATAAGACCTACGTCATACATGAAGGGGCAGCTGATGGGATATGGATATGAATATCATGTCATATTTCCAAACAGAAAAACACAGCTTTGAAGGTTACACAAATGGATGTGTATCCTTTGTGCCAGTGTTACACTGTGCTGTGTGTATGTATATATGTATATATCATATACATATGCAGAAATGATAAACTTAAACCATGATAATAATGATGATGCTGAAACAGTTCTTAATATCTGGACAACAGTAGTGGATGGAAATGCCTACATTTTCTTTTAGTAATTTTCTAAAAATTTAGTTAAAATTTGCAATACATTTAGATGAAAACCCACCTAATGTTGTAAATACTAATGATAAAAGATGCAAAAATGAAATGTGAGTAGAAAATGTTGAAGGTATAAATAGAACACACAGACGGCCTCAGTGTGTGTGTGAGCTGAGCTGTGCAGGTTTGTCTGTGAAAAACATTCCCATGTACAGTGAAGTTGGCCTGGATTAAAGTCACTGCCCACTCCTCCTGAACTAAAAGCCCACAGAGGCACAGACAGTGGGTCTCAGTGCTCACACAACGTCTGCTTTGTGTGTGAGCAGCAGTGAAAACACATCCTGCAGAACGGAGGAACGAAAACCAACTCCTTCAATTCAGTTTCACCTCCTCCAGTCTGTCCAGTCCGACATGCAGTCAGTCCTGACGCGACTGTACAGACGATAATAGCACATCCATGTGAAAAAACTGCAAATCTGTCAGTCATGGACTGTTGTTTGGTGCAAAACAGTCTCTGAAGACGTCATGTTGGACTGAGATGTCTGTTTTACCTTTTAAACACAAAACCATTCATTCACAAAAGATGAAGGTGAATTAATAAAGGTGAATCCAGGATGAAAAGAATCTGCACATTAATCTGGAATGAAAATAGTCAGTATATGCAGCCCTAAAGAAGATGGGCTGTGTTTAATATCTGGAATATCTACATATTACTCATGAAGTTTTAGTAATTAGGATCATTCAAACAATGTACCTCCCAAGGCGTGTTCGGTCATACTCAGACACAGAGACTCAAGGCGGTTGTTGATGTCTGGCTCTGTCACTGGTAACTGAAGTTCTGGAAAACAAAAGCGACTCATTAGGATCAGGTTTCAGGTCTCGACTTCTCTGAATGGATCAGCTGAGACGAGATGCCAAAGGATGAGAGACAACAAGCAGAGTGAGGCATCCAGAATCAGATTCAAACACAATGGTCTGCAGGACTGACACTGGATCAGACAGTCAATGCAACCTCTAAAACATCATCACAAACACTGGTTGTGACATTTTTTATTTTGTCTTGGTTTTGTGAAACAGATGAAGCCTCTGTGTCGAAGCAGAACACTTACTTTTGTGTAATATGCCAAATAAAGAAGTGAAAGGTGACTGGACTTGAAAATTTGAGACCTTTCTTCATTTCTTGGCATGAAATGAAGAAAAGGCAAAAAGTCTGCAGAGTTTTGACACAAAAATGAGCTGTCCGCAGGGAGTGTGTTTTGCACAGGGTTGGAGGGTTGCAAGGTTCTCTATGTGAGTGTTGGACTGTGTATTTGGGTCACAGTACAGATGTGTAACGCCTTCCGGTGCTTTAGTCTTCAGCAGAGTCTTTCAAACAGAGTGGCTGCTGAAAAAGCTGAGTTAGGCCCAGCGGTCCACACTGACTGCACTATTTATAGAAGCCAAAGACCTCCTCCAAGACCCCACCCACCTACTACCAACAAACACGCTTACACACACTTGTTCTCCTCATGTTATCTACTGTATCTACACACATACACACTATATGTCCACAAATACATGGCCCCCCTTGTTGATCCTCTGGTTGTATCTTTGGTGTTTGGCTGTTTTTTTCTGGTTGGACTTCATAAATTAAGTGTGAAACAAGCAATGAAGACACTGTGCTTCCAATTTAGTTCAACAGTTTGAACTGAAACTAAACAGAATGTCAGCTGGGCTTTGGCTTTTCCTCCAGTATTAATGGTTCATGGTGAACAAGAATAAAATGTCTTTGCACAACATGCTTTAATAAATCATAAATCATATTTGATTTATAAAACCATGGTTGCATTCTTTCAACCAACCTTTCTCAGCTTCTATAAATCAGGTATTTCTTCATAATGAAAAACTCAAACTTACAACAAAAGATGAAGTAAAAATAAAAACTAATTAATAACCATAACCATATTTAGAATGTTTCTGCTTTGGAATAGACTTGTCTGATCACAAACTCATGGAAAACATATTTAACAGTGACATTTCACATTGTCATCCTTGGGTTAATGAGCAGAAACATCATAAATATGGTTATGTGAGGATGTGTGTGTGGGGGGTCTAGCCTTTCAATACTGTGGTGGCTGAGGACCAGTTTTAGCTGCCCTCAGTGTGCCTGCTCTGTGTGCATGACTCTGCAGAGCTGGAGGAAGACTGATGGAGGGAAGAAGGAGAGGGAGAGAGAGACAGAGATCTGGGAAAGTTAAGAAAGAGACAGGGTGGGTGAAGTGGGCCATGGTCCCTGTTCTGTGCTCTGTGCACAAAGAGGCTCATTGTGAGAGTCCTTGCCTCCTGCCTCCATCTCTTCCTCTCTCACACACTCTGTCCACTCTGCTTTTTTAAATCTGCTTTTCCTCTTCATTCTAAAAAGAGTACAGTCCTGGTGTGTGTATGTGTGTGTGTGTGTGTGTGTTTGTCCTATTACTGTCCACTGTGCCTCTGGGACAAAGTCCAGTTAACAGAGGTTACTGCAGGTCACTCCAGTGTGGACCAGCTTATACGTTTTTGTTTTAATTAAAAGACCAGCACGGACAAAACACTGGGGCTGTGTCTGAAAAGTCCAAAAAATGACAAAATGTAGGGGGTTCACATTTTGATGCCCTCTTCTTTACAGAACTGAAAGATTCAATTTTTTGTAGGAAACACCTGAGATGCATACCGTCTTTACCATGCATGTTGATATATTTCTTACTCAGCATTCTTCTTGGAATTAAAAAAAAAACAGGAGTAGAGACAATAGGACTGTAACACAACTTCTTTAAGTTTTGTATTACAACAAAACATAGTAAGGCGCAATTGAAAAAAATTAATACATTTAAATTTCAGTTATCATCTAACCGTGGTCAATTACAGCATTTTGACAAACTGAAGCCCTGAAACATAACTCAAACTCTGTCTATGCTGGCACAAATGAACCTTTTTAAAAAAATCAGATTTAACAACTCTGACAAAACCAGAACATTAAATCAGCTGCTTTTAATTAATTTTGACACTTTTGTCTGTTGTCTGGTTACAACTCCGCTCAACTTTCTTAGATCTGTTCTCCAAACTTCAAAATGTCAAATGTTGGGCACTAAGTTCTACAAAAAGAAAGTAAGATCAGTGTGTGTGTGCGTATGTGTGTGTGTTTCGTACCGGCTTGTTGGAACATGACCATGGTTTGTGGTGTGGTGTGAACCGGCAGAGAGCGAGTCCTCTGCACAGAGCTGTGGGTTCGGCTCGGCATGCTGTTACTGCCTCCGGGGTTGGCAAACCACAGGCCCTGAGGAGACATTTAACACCATCAGTGACTTCAGGAACATTCAAACACTTCCATTTTTCAAATAAATACAATAACAGAATGAAGAAACAAATCCAGTCAGCAGCACACACATTTTCTTTCCTGTGTAAAAACAGACTGTAGTAAAAGTAGAAATACTGATTCAGCTTCTTTACTGCAGTAAAAGTGACAAAGTCTAATGTGTCCTCAAAGTATAAAAGTCATCAGTCGGCCTTTGAAGGACATTTGCTGTTTGTGTGTAAAGCGAACTGAACCTCACATCATATTAATATGAAGACATGTGAATCAAATCAAAAACTATAGACTGAATATAATGAGCATT
Source organism: Coranthus polyacanthus (assembly GCA_037367275.1). NCBI lineage: Eukaryota > Metazoa > Chordata > Actinopteri > Kurtiformes > Apogonidae > Coranthus > Coranthus polyacanthus. The sequence goes on from JAPQRN010000018.1 coordinate 3,919,674, forward strand.
AACTTCACTCCAATATGTAAATCGGTTTTCAATGTCAGCAACAGAACTGAAACATTATGATGCCTTTTCTTCACAAGCCAGTCTCCATTTACTGTCTGTTTCACATTTGATTATCTTTTACATTGTTTTCATCTTGTTGAGTAAGAAGTCAGATTGCAGCCTTTGTTTATTTTGATGGTAAACAATTGATTGGTAAACAAAATAAGCACAAAGTCACATTGCTGAAGTCTTGGTTGTTTTCATTTAATTACGTACTTTAAATTATTGAATTCATTTATTAAATCATTTTTGTCTTGTTACATCTTTTTTACATAATTGTTCCCTTGTTGCATCTTTTACATCATTTTCATGTTGTTGCATTTTTATGTTGTTTTCATCTTGATTCATCTTTTATGTCGTTGTCATCTTGTTACGTTTGTAGTGTGTGATATTCACAGAAGGATTGTCTTTTCTATGTGTTATTGCTCCATCTATTAAAACTAACACAACAAGTCTGTTTTGAAAATGTACAGATATTTGTGTTTAAATGTATGGAGTAAAAGTGTCCGGAGTATGTGGATGTGTGGCCCACACCTTGTGACAGTCTCACCACATTCCTCTGTGTAACCTGCCTATTATCCCCCTCAGTGCTGCAGGCCAAGGAAAAACAGGAAATGCCTGTGCACTGTTCTCACTACTCTCTCACTCTCTGTGATGGCCCCTCCTCCTCTGCTACCTCTCCCAAACTATGACTCACATATTTCCCCTGCTCCTCCTCCACCTCCTGCTGATCTACACATCTACACTGCAGTCAGTCCCAGAGCAGAAGCAGGAGGAGGTATTTCCTCCCATTGTAGGCCTGAAATGGGTCAGTGCAGGCTGAAGTGTGCCAGGACGGGCCTGAAAAAGCTCCACAGCTCCGCTCTGACGCAGGGCTTCTGGTATGTGGGGGTGACCTGCCTACATTTCCAAACACCACCGCTCGCTGCTCCTCTTCCTCAGCTGCATTTTTTGGTCGTGGAATAAATCTAGTCTATTTCAGGCAGAATACGTGCTGAAGAAGGAATTCTGCTACCCAGGTTACTGTAAACACACTGGAATGTATTATTACACTGTCTGGTCACGAACACCACTGCCATTCAGTCCTCCAGTCACTTAAAGGACAGCTTCACAGTTTTTCAAGTCTGTATTTAAACAATATTCAGGTTCCCACATGAACACTGAAACAGGTTTTACTTTACTTAATTATTCCTTTTGTTCCAAGGTTAAAACTAGTTTTTACAATTCTCTGTAGTTTTCATTTCATTTTAACTTTTGGTTTTCAGTTCAGGATATGTACAAGCATAAGCAGGACATATTAATATTCAACACCTTCTTCTTCTTTAACACGAGCCGCAGGTTTGGCCCCATTCACACCTAGTATTAACATCGATCCTGGCAAATCTAATCATATGTGTTCAGCTCTAATTCCAGGTGTCAACACACACAGGATACACTGAGGATGTATTCAAATCCAGTTCCTCAGGACACATTCAGAAGTGGTCTGGGGTGCATGTGTCCACATTGTCTCAGCAATCTGAACAGGAATCTGTCCTGGGACGTTTTGAAGGACTGAACACTCAGCTTATGTCATCAGTGAAAGTGAAACTGAAACAACGGTGTCAATATAAAGATAGATTATAATGCTTCATAAGTGTAAAGCACTTATTTTTATAATTTTTATGCAATTTACAGGAAGAAAGTCTGTTAACTACATTCCCCCATAGAACACCTATTTTTTAGCAGAATTAAATATACCACTTGTTTCTAGTTTTGTTTGAATTTGCTTTTAAAGGAGGTTTACAATTTTAGTTTAGTTTAAATTTTTTGAAATTGCTTAGTTCCAGTTTTGATTTAAAGGGTAACACGTTATATTAATGTACATATATCTGCCATTAACTAGTTGCTTATAGGCCTATATTAGTTGCATATAGGTTCTTTATGAGCCATTATTATTTATCCTCAGTGGTGTGGGATGAACCATTGCTCTGATGCCACTGTTCTTCCTCCTGTTGGTTCTCACCTGTCGGCCCTGTTTGGGTCCGGTAGGGGTGCTGCTGGAGCTTCGAGGTGTGGGTCCCAGCAGCCCCCCGCTGCCCAGCAGCCTGGCCCCTGGAAGGCTCCTAGAGGGCATCTGGAACTGACGGAGGCTCCTCCTGGCCGACACACTGCTCCCGACACAACTAGTGGTGGGGAGGGAGTTGGACTGGCCGAATCCACGGCTGACACATGAGTACACACAGTGAGATATGACAAAGGACCAATTTGAGATTCTAGTAATAAACTGAACTGATTGGAATTTTCTTTTTGTACAAGTCTGAAATAATGATTCTAATTTTCTTTCTTTCTACACTAACACTGACATGATTTAAGAACATTTTCTCTATACTGTACTACTACTATAATATATTTAGGGCCCGCCCATAGCTGCAATGCAGCTTGAATTTTTTGGGATTTGTGGATATAAAATAGTTTCTGCCAGTCCCTGCTGCCATTGTAAAATTCAGCCAGAAATAAGAATTCTTTTTTCTTCACCTCTTTATTTTTAACCCTCAAAGACCCCGACTGCTGCCTTGTGGCTGGTTTTTCGAAAATGTTAAACAATTTCTGAAGCACTAATCCTCTGCATACGCTTTATGAGGTAAAGTGGAGATTCTCAGCTTGTCAGTGTTGTCACATTTGTCTCTTGTGAACACTTGGAGTTTCTTCCTCTGATCCAAATGGTAACGGATGTACCACCCGGATTAGTCCCACCCCCATGTTCTAATTGGTTAAAAATGTAAATGTACAGGCTTATGTTTGTCCACCACATCATCTAGTGCCCCAGTCAGCATAGGTTTTTTTTTTCTGAACCACCAATCAACATGTTTGGTACAAAGAATGAAAACATAAAAGTAACATAAAACATAAAATTAGTTATTATTTTTTTATTGTTAGTAAAAATACATAATGCAAAAAATCTTTTGCATGTTGTCACAAATTTGCAGTGGATACTTTTCTCTATATTTGTATATAGTTTGTGAAGACAGTTTTTGCATTTGTTGTTCATGTTCAACTGATAAATATTCCTCTGAAAAAGTCACTGCTTCACCCTCCTAAGTTCTGATATAATAAGCTTTGGGTTTGCTCTCTGCACTTTTATGGACACATGTACATGTTCAGTGAATCAAATATATTCAATGTTTGTCACTAAAAAATGTGGAGGATGGAACATGGTGGGAACTTGCTAAGGAAAGGTTAGATTCATTAAATTCATTTGGAAGTCTAAAACATCTAGGTCAGGGCTCATCAACTATATTAGTTTAAGGGCCAGGACAAGGCACTGTGGGGGCTGGACATTTAAAAAGGAAAAAAAGGAATGGGTAGGATTTTAGTATTTAATTATTAAAAATATGCAGTAAAACAACCTGAAAATGAAAACAATTTGATAAGATAAAATAACCTTACTGAATTTTTAAACTCTACCCATGTAGAAATGAATGGGATAGGCTTATGATTTTAGCATCTAATTATTCAAAATGCAATAGAGAAATGACAACAAAGAAATGACAGATTCAGGCTCATGGATTTAAAATATTATTTAAAA
>JAPQRN010000018.1:3923674-3941346 GCA_037367275.1 Coranthus polyacanthus
GCTCTCAGACAGAATGCAAGCTTTGCAAATAGATTAATATTTAATTGTTCTCTGTTTACATTCTTGCTCTTCTGGGAGAAAATAAATAACTGTTAAAAAATTATACACCCTAAATACCATACCACATTTTTTCCTCCCCACATGATATGAAATTAGAATGTGGGGAGGAATGTGGCCCACAGGCTGATCAGCTGATCATCACTGATCTTGGTAAAGGCTTCTAAATTTAAAAGAAAATCTTCCTGGGGTTCTACCTGAGATTACAGTAAAAAACAAACACCAGTAAAAGAGTTTGTTGGGGAATATCTTCATGACAGTCCGTGTGTGTGTACCTCCTCTGTGGCCGGTATCCTGCAATGTCAAGGAGGGTTTTCCTTGGAATGGACCGGAACAGCCTCTGGACCTGTTGTTTCCATGACAACAGCCTCTTCTTCTGCGTCTCAGTGAAGGACTGGAGGGGAGAACAGGGATGAGATGAAGCATGAATGAGTGTGTGATGTTCATCGATGGAGAGATCAATCTGGTGAGTTTCTATACTTTAGTTATTGCCAATGAAGAGAAGTCATCCTCAGTATTGTCTGTGTATGTGTAAGCTGATTGGTTTGTGCTGTAGAGAAACCCTCTTGTCTCAAAACCATTAAACACAGTCCTTGTCGTTGCAGTGGATGACTGCAGTGGAATACTTTTTTGTTGCATAACATGTACACCTATGCCAAATAAAAAAAGGATAAAGAAATAACAACATGGCATCCAGTCTATAATCAATGTCAAGTACAGGGATATGCAGCACATGTAGATGAGGATGACATGAAAAGCTGTTTAGTCTGCTCCCAAAATGGCAAGCTAACTGGACCAAATGTATACAGTTTCATGTGTGAAACCACCCGGAATGACAGGTCATTATGGATCAAAATTCATTCAAAGCCAACCCAGGTAGAATCAGTGTTTACTGTCTATGTAGTCTACTAGGTCCACCTTGTCTTCATTATCAGCCTTTGGAACGGAAAAAACTTGCAGTCTCCACCAAGTTGGAGATATTGAATAATTTTAGAATCCTTAGCCAACCAAGTTCTAGTCAACATTCCAAGTGTAGAGGCAGCTCTGAGTGTGTGTTCACTCACACACTGTACTTCTTGCTTTACTTTTGCTCGAGCTCGCTCTGGTCCACTCTCTCACACCCCAGGAAACATGTAAGCTCCAAAAGGGCATGATTCTATTTTTAGAAATTTAAAATTTTATATTTTAGAAAAAAGAATCAACAGTCTGGAAATAGATATTGCTCCTGTAAGAGCCATAACATTGCAAGAAAAATAAGTTACTATAAAAAAAGTAATAAGTTCATTTGAATAGCAGTGAAAATCATAGTTTGTTTTAACTTCATAATTTATGGTAAATGTCTAGTGAATCTATGCAAAAAAATGCATGCTTAATTGATAATTAGTGCTCCTTTATTAGAGTGAGAGATGGGACGTGTGCAAGCAGCCAAAGAGCTGCATTAGGCACGGGAGCACATAGTTTTTCTACTGTGTGACTTTATGTGAATAAGCCTTTTCTTTTTTTTATTAAAAAGTTTAAAAACCGGATTACATCTCATCATTTGCGTCAGAATCTACACACCGTGCCTACAGCTCACACGTGGCTTTGGACATACAGAAGAAATGCCACAACAGTTCCATACTCTTTTCTTTCTTTTTTCATGTATGTTCAGAGCTGGAATCTAATTCCACACTTCTCTATTTTACGTAGCAATCCAAATATTACTTACTTACTCTCCAAGTTGCCAAGTTATTAGAAATAGAACTTCTTACATGTCTGATATTTGAATTTATTAATGTTAAAGTCAAATTTCCAATACTTTATATTGTATCAGACCTAAACCTTGTGTCCTGTCTGCTCCTCTTAAGTGGTGACTTTTATGTGAATACCTCATGGATAAGGCACTTGTCGATGAGTTGTAGGTAGAAGCTGATGTTCTCCTCGTCTGATCTCGACACCAGCAGCTGAGTGCAAACTGACAGATTACATACGATGTGAGAAGAAGAAAACACAAAGCATCTCTGAGTCCATTCAAAGCTCTCAAAGGGTCAAACTCACCTTTGCCCATGACCCGAGTGAACTGTCCGGGCAGATCCCCCTCCGCGATCAAGCTGGAGCCAGACTCCGCCTCCCCTCCCCCACTCAGGTGGGAGCCAGGCGCGGCGCTCTTGCCTTCGGGGCTCAGCAGGGGGCGCTGTGCCGACGCTTCCTCGCCACCGCTGAAAGCCTTGATGGGCGTCATGATCATCTGGTGGAGCTCCTGCAGTGGACCGCGAAGGTTACTGCCCTCCAACACGTCCTGATGGAAGAAGAGTCCAGCCAGAGGAAAGGGGGACACAGACATAAGACAAGGCATGTCGGATTTATTTACACAGCACATGTAGAGTTGCAATGATGGCAGATTTTCACAGCACGATAACCACCTCCAAAAATGTCACAATTTCATGGTATTGGTACAATTATCATTATCAATGACCCTTACAGAAATGTACTAACACTTTAGAATTGAACATTTTAAATGGATGTATAAAAATCTAAGGGTGGGGATCCTCCTGCAAGAACATTTTACATATTCAATAAAAAAAAAAAAAAAAAATTCACATCCCTTTGGACCATTATTATCATTACCATACTTTCCTGATTGAAAGTTGAAGGGACTAGATGGTTAACTGTGGTTTGAAATTATTCGTAACAGAGATGAAAACATCATAAAAGATGCAACAAGACAAAAACAATGTAAATGATGAAACAAGATGAAAACAACATAAAAGACAAAACAAGACAAAAACGATGTAAAAGATGGTTATAGTTATCTACAGAGAAGAAGAGGAAAATACAAAGACACTAAAAATACACACATGTAGTTAAAATGTTGGTACATGCATTATATCAGCCTTCCTCTCACCATCTCCTCCCCCCTTCAGCGCATTACACAAGTGCTGTGTGAACCCAAAATACCGAGCGACAGGTGTCCTGTTTCTCTACGAATGCAGCAGTGGCCATTTTTTAAAGCATTGGTGAAAAGGTTAAGCCTGAATTTAGCCGGCCCAAGCGTGCCCTTGAGCACCATTGTGTTGCTTTGGAGGCTGAGCGGAGGGGTGGGGCCAGTTTAAATTCGGAGACTCTCCTTCCTGGATTAGGTGTTCCTTTAGTCGCCATCTCAGATACATAACACTGGCTGAGAATGGACACAGAACATCAGAGGTGATGTCCTGGCTAAATGTATCTGCTACTCATCATTTGAACAAACTGTGGACATTTCAGCTTGAGGAGGGCTGTTTGTCTGACCTTTTCGAGGCTGCGTAGCAGGTTCTGTCTCTCTTTGAGCTTCTGGATGCTGATGACGATCTTGTGTCTTGCTCCTTTGGTGACTTTCTGTAAGAGGAAACAGTTGGGTGTCATTTACAAATTTACAACTACAAACACTTCATTATTGTACTACAGTAGTGTTATCAGATAATTTTTCTTGACTAGTATTTATTTTTCCTTTTACTATCTGCATGTTAACACCAGCCGTGGTCCATAGGGGGCGCAGGGGCGCCGGCCCACCTAAAATTACTTGGAGAAGAAGAGCTATTTAAACATAATATTAAACATATTAATTTTAGCAAAAATGTCTAATCTACGCATGTCTCAAAAATGCTTAGATTAGTATTATTATGACTCGTCCTGTGTCCTGTAGTTCATGTCAACATTTATTTAAGTTGTTTTTAACTGTATTTAATTCATTTCTGTGTTAATATATGCACTTCCTGGTCGCGGGGTGTTGGACAAATGAGTGTGTATGTGGCTCCTAAAACTTTTGGTGAACAGGTGACACGAGGTGGTGCTCTCATTGGAGGATTAAAGAATCACTGTAGGACACAATTATTCGCACCCCGGAACCAATCAGAATAGTTTTTATTTTCTTGTGTTTATGTGATTGGGTGATTTTTGCTGCGTTGCCAAGTGGCCTTGAGTGAGCTCCAGACAGGATACAGACGCTTTCAGGATCAGAATGAATGTAAAGCAGATATGAACCTGTTCCAAATGTCACAGGTAAAACAGTTTTGTCTTTTTCAGCCCGTTACTCCTCCATTTAGTCTCCTACACCTCTGTGTTTTACGCAGGGACTGTAATTTAACAGAATATGAAACCAAACACCACCTATCTACTCGCCTGCTTGCCACCTGGGGTTCGAGTCCGGCAAAACACAAGGACTTCACTTTTCATTACAATGCTTGTGTAATTTTAATTATTGTTATTAAAATGAAAGACTTACGATATGTCAACACAAGCATTATCAGCTGAATGAAACATCAAAAAATGTGGCTCTGCACAAATATTTACAACTGCGCTTGTTCATATTCTCTTGCGCCCCTCCAGTCTTGTTTAGTGCCAGCCGCCACTGGTTAACACAAAATATCCTTACATTTTCAAAACAGGCTCATTACATTAGTTTGATTTGATTTGAAGAATTGTTTAATAGTCTTCACATTATATCAATATGACGTGAGGTTCAGTTCACTTCACACACAAACAGCTGATAGATGTGTCCTTCAAAAGTCTTTTGACTTTTATACTTTGAATTAATTTCAGAGCCTGGACTTTGTCACTTTTACTGCAGTAAAGAAGTTGAATCAGTACTTATACTGTCTGTTTTTATGTGTATGTGTACTTTTGCCACCTCTGCATTGGAGTGTGACAGATAAAGTATAAGCAGCACCTGAAGGAAGTGTGCAGCTTCCCGGTGGGCTGTGTTAATTTTAGCTGCATCCTCTGTTTCAGAATAGACTCCTCAACATCTTCAAGTGCAAACACAGCACTCACTAACTTTGTCTTGTGCCATTTAATTTAACATGGAGCTGCTGTAGGTGCTTACATAATCAGCCTGCCATCACTTGATTTTAAAATGCATCTGCAATTAAACCCGTCTGTCATAGTTTTTATTTTTTATATTTTAATTGTAACCTTTATTTTACCAGGCAAGACAATAAGAACACTTTCATATTTACAATGTCCACCTGGCAATTATTACTAAAATTTAAGTCCACTTTCATTATCCCTGTAGGGAAATTCACTTTAACCCATCCAAGTACACACAAAGAGAAGTAGCTGCCACTGAAGGCCCCTGGGGACCAACTCCAGATCTAAGCCAGTATCATGGTCAAGGGCACTGACAGGAGGATTACGCTTTTCGATGGTGGGGGAAACCAGAGGACCTGCATGGTCATGTTCATAGGGAGAACATGCAAACTCCACACAGATCCAACTGGGTATTGAACTCGGAACCTTCTTGGTAACAGTGCTACAGTGCTAAATATGGAGCCACCATGCCGCCCCATAAGGATCTCATCTTCATTGGTTTCACACAATTTACATGTGACAATTCAAAAATACACATCTATGCATTAACTGTCAATAAAACAATACATTTAACACAACTTAAACAGTCTTGGATTGAATCTGTCATGATCAAACAGATTAATATCATCACTTTGTGCAGAAGGCCCATACGACATTGTATTAGGACCAGTTGTAGAGAAAATAATAACCCTCATGGTAGGGGGTTTTATTCCATGAAAAACTCAATTTAGAGATTAAAGGTGTAAATTTAAAAGAAGGAAAACTGATGATATCATAGTTGTGTTCTTTTGTATGTGTATGCCTAATTCAGACAGGAGACACACAGGTGTGTGTGTGTGTTTGTGTGTAATATTTGACATTTGACATTTTTTAAATTCTGTCCACGTGACCTTGGTTTTACAAAATATGTCTGTAAACATGAGAATGCAAAAATGACTACAAACAGACAAACTGTTTAAACTGTGGACATTGAATCAGATCATACTCAGATATCTGATGTTTAGCTTGCATGGTGCACACTGACCTGAGCCTCAAGCTGCTCCTCAGTTAGAGACATCATCTCGTCATACGTCATGGTGGAAAAGAGAGCAGCATACTTATGGAGACGGAGACTCTTCAGCCAGGCAGGAACATCTGTAACACATACCACATATTTAGTATAAAACAGTCTGTATGGAAAACTGATTGAAATTTGCATTATAAGGCTGCTGCAGACAACAAACACTCAGTGTCATCAGAACAAATGCATGACAGATGATACACATGATGAGACAGACCACATACATGCAGACCTAAGCAGACCACACTGCAAGACTTTTTGAAGGCTTCACCTTCAACGTATGGTATTTTTATTTTAACTATATTTTAGAAATACGGTTGCATTATTACAAAGAAATATGCAATTCTATACTGTAAATTTACTAGTCACAGCTTTGTCAGTAAATGGATGATAAATTGGAAAAAGAAAGAAATTGCTATTTCTTTCAGGTTTAAAGGCTCACTTTTAATCCTGAGTGAAAGTTGAAGAAATCAGACAGTCATTTGTGGTTTCAAATCATTCATAAAAGACCAAACAAGATGAAAACAACCTGCCTCCTCTCCACTCAATGAACAAGGAAGAGAGAATGGTGGTCGAGCGAGCTATAAACTGCATGGGAGAGAGCAAGTGGTGTAGTGAAAGAAAAAGCCAAAAATAAAACATTTCCTGATTCTGTTACAGTGGTTATGTTCTAACACAAATAAACACACCCATAAATTTACAAAACTCTACGGGAATGTTCTAGAAGCAACATACAGCCATAGTACAACCTTCTTCATTTCTGCTTTGTGTGTGTGTGTGTGTGTGTGTGTGTGTGTGTGAGCTTTGCCCAGAGTTTTGTCAGACACAACTGTGCAGTAAATGAGAAGAGTAGAAAGAGGAGAGTCGTAACTGGAGTCGCTTCGTTTTTATATTGTTCTGTTCACATACACTGTGTGATACTGTTATTGGCTGGAGGTACAAACTCACTGCCAAAGGTTCACGCCCCCGTAGACGTCCCGTACACAACAAAACAAGAAGAAAATAGAAAATCCAGGCAGAGGACAGGGTCTCTGTAGGTAAAGACACCACCACGCACTGACAGAGGGTCACAAGTGATGATTGACAAGGATTATTATTGGATAAGTCAGTATAGCCTTTTTAAGGAAAATGCTACATACTTTGCCTTTAATTCATCATTTGATCTCATTTGAGGGATCATACAGATGATGTCATTAAATAACAGCACTTTTCCTACTCAGTAGCCATTCATTTTAAATTGCCCAAGTATATAGTATTTTACAGAGAGCATTGCACTATGAGATGAAACCCAACATGTCAAAATGAACATACATCAACTCAGTCTTTGAGTGCTTTTGTTTGCATTTTCTATTTGCAAACAAAAAAATGGTGTACTGATAAAAGGGAAATGTGAATGTGAAGTGTAATGGAAACAGATTTTGTGTGTGTTCATGTGGACCAATAAGGAGACTGTAATGTTCACGGAAGTAATACAAAAAAAAAAAAAGAAAGTTAGGTATCAGATAGAAACAGCAATGAAAGTTGATCTGTGATCCATTCATATATCACCCCCCATGGTTTGGGATGCATGTGAACTGAGGCTCAATTGAAAGTTTAATCACAGGATTAGAGGAAGATTAATGGATGGATCAACCATCATAGTGTCAAAAATAATTTTACTTTCTTCACTCACTACCACGAGTAAAAGAAAACACAAAGAAGACATTTGCTGGTGACTTGCGTTAAATGAGCTGTTCTGCTGCTGCTGCTGCTGTGTTTACATAGTATAACATGTAGAAGAGATGAGCGAGGGCACACACAGTGCACACCACATTAATTCAACCAAACCCCATGAAAAAATTGTTTCCGATTTTGTTCATGGACGGGTGCCAACATTTTATGTGTTCTTTTACCCTTTCACCAAGTTCAACAATAATTGGCAAAATAGTTTTCACATAATCCTGCCAAGAGTAACAGACAAAAAGACAGACAAACAGATAAATGCAAGTGATCACATTACCTCCACCCTCAATAATGTGGGATGTAACCTACAACAATTAATCTTCAACTGGATTTTATTTGTGGAAAAGCTCTGTCCAGTAAATTACCTTTATTTTGAGATTATAATAATACAGCAGAATGCAGTGAGATTTGACAGTAACGTCAAGCTGACTGTGGGGTTTTCTTACTCACCCCTCATACCACTGCCCTCCTCATGGAAGGAGCTACGATGCAGAGCTGAGCCTCCTCCTAAACCGGCCTCTTCCAGATGCTCGCTGCCTCCGCTTCCCGAGGAGGCAATGCTGCTCTGTGGGGACAGAGGCGCATGGTCCGGAGCCGGGCCTCGGGCTGACCGAAGGTCCTCCTGGGACAGCCACACATGACCCAGAGGCTGGTTACTGGGGCCGCTCATAGGAGGGGTGAGGGACACGGAGCGCTTCAGGGGACTGTGCTGCTGGCTGCCACCTCCGCCGGACAGGACTGAGAAAAGAAACCAGTGAGTCTGATAACAACTATCACTTTTTACTCTTGTTTTATTAAAGAATACCCAGCTTTATACTAATTTACTACTAATTAAGCCTGAAGAAACACCTGAACAGCATAGTTTCACTTTTGCCAGTTCAGAGGTTATTCTTTTAGTGTTGTGCATCATATGATTGAGGGGGACGTACTCGTTTCTGGTGAACTGTAAAGTCACCATCATGCATTACCTTTGTGTGATCATATCATATGTAACACAAAAAACAAACATCCAGAGAATGCTTTGTTGAATAACTCCATAGACATCCAGGAAATGTTCTTTTTTCCAGTGTGAAAAGCAGAATTTAGGTGTTTTTAATCTCCATGTGATGTTTGGTGCAAATATACCTTTTACTGAGTGAGTTCCAGCTCAGGCAGACATATTGATTATGACACTAGGAGGTGCACTTTAGCACTAATACATTCTTCTTGTAATACATTCAGAATTACAAGACCAGGACCTTGTAATTAGGAGAAAAGTTAAGCCTAGTTGTCAATCATCATCACATGACATGGAATCTGTTGAAGGAAAAGCTGATTTTTCCATAAAAATATCAAATAAAATTGAAGAAGCACTAAAATGCAGGGCTGTAACTTTCACTATTTTCTCAATTAATTGCTTGTTTGGTCTATAAAATATCAGAAAATTTTGAAAAATGATGATCAAGATGTCGTCCTCAAATGTCTTCTTTGATCCAAAACTCAAAGATATTCAGTTTACTGTCACAGAGGAAGAAGGACAGCAGAAAATATTCACTTATAAGAGGCCTCAAAAATTATATCAATGATATACCATCGATCAAAAACACAAGTACATTTTGTCTCTTCAGATCTACTTCACGTATTTTCTCCTCCTGTTGCTGAAAATAAAAAGAATTAAAGCTGCAAGCAGCGATAATCAGGCCCTCGCACCCCCGCAGCCACCGGGAGGGAGGCTTCCATACAGATAGGCAGATGTGTCAAGGCCGAGGCTGTAGGCAACCATTGAAAATAGGGGGCCAATTGGATAAAGCGTTGCCGAGTTGCAGCGACTTTCATGGTTGTCATGGCAACGGTGTCAGTGAGGACATGTGGACGTGTTCAGGCCGGGACTGTAATCAAGCATCTGAAATTTGGAGCAGATTGGACAAACTACATGCGAGTTATGACAGTTTCATGGCGAGGCCGCAAATTGGCAGCATTGCCATGGTAACGGTGTCAATGTTGACATGTGGGCGAGTTGAGGTTGGGATCGCGATCAAGCATCTGAAATTTGGAGCAGATCGGACAAACTACATGTGAGTTACAGCAATTTCGTGTTTCGTGGCGAATTATCGGAATTCTGCAAAAACGCCCAATTTCGCTGCCCTGCCCCGAACATATAGTGTCACGAAAACTCACCATTTCCATAACTTTTAATCGTCAACACGTTTATATTTTGGCCATTGAACAAAACAAACACAATTATTACTAAAACAAAATAATCAACAAAATTAACAGAAATTAACAAAAAAAATGAACAAAATAAGCAGCTGATCTGAACCTTTTGGTCGATCACAGTGACTCACATTTTGTAATCACTTTACTTTGAAATAGGCCTGGGTGATTTCACAATCTTAGATCAGCATTGATCTTAGTTTGTCATATGAGCTGCTTTTCAAAGGGCTCGTACAGATCATGTCATTGAAAAATAAAAAACGACGGTGCTGTTAAAACCTTCTTACTCAGTTAACATTTGTTTTCAATTACACATTATTACTAATATGTAATTAATATACCAAGTATTATTTATTTGACATAAATATCTGAAGAAGCAGTTCTTCCAATAGCTTCCACATCATGTGAGCCAGTGACTCTAATTCACACCAGATATTAATTCTTCTCCAGATAAATGAGACTTTTTTTTTTGTTTTAAATGGAATTTTAGTGCTTCTTCTGTCTAATGGCTTTAATCAGCATTTTTCAATAGATTTCATGCTATGTGTTGATGACTAAATTTACAGTGAAAAGTGAAAAGAAAGTTAAGCGTCAGTGTGTGGGTTTCAGATGACTGTCACAGGAAAACAGACTGTCTCTGTTTATTCACAGTGATTCACTGACTACATTTACATGCAGAAAATATTCATTTTATCCTGTTTACATGCAGCTGTTCATACCCTGATTAAAAATAGATTTAGATAGAATAGATTTTTTTTCCCCATTGTTTTCCACTGGTGGCAGACGCTCCACTGTGTGAACTCTCTCTTTCATTCCTTCAAACGCCTTCTGGAAAACGTCAGCTTTTCAATATTTGCTCATATACATAAACCTGTTCATATCCTGTGTCAAAATTTTTTAACACTAGGTGTCTTTCTCCTGAGCAGAAGTGTGGATTTTTGTGTGGAGCATTTATTCCAGTTGATTGTATATGGGGGTTGTGTGTTGTAACCTTTGATAAAATGCACAAATAAGATGCATATACCAAATGCACTATAAACATGTACAAAGGATCCTCATCCAAACTGAATAAGATTGACATATCCAACATGTCTGAGTTGGAAAATGCTTCATTCAGAAAAAGGCCTAATTCAGAATATCCAAACACAATATGATGTTTACATGACACCTGTCATATTGGGAATAATAGTGTGACTGTAAATGTACTCACTGTTTGTTCAAGAGCCTCCTGCTGAATAAAACAAGTAATGTCTGTCCACCTCATCTAGAATCAAAGGCTGAAATGTAGCATACATCTGAATAATCTGAATAGTTTTTTTAAAAGCTTCTGTGTCATGTGACCCAGTGACTAGACATCCATACCAGATATTATTACTACATTGGACAAATATGACACATTTTAGTGCTTCTTCTAGAGTTGGGTCAATTTCCGGGTTGTTGGTGCAGTCATATGTAGGAGATGAAACCAGTTTGATTTATTCAGACATTTGTCATTATGTCATGACAGGTTTGCGTCAAATTTAAGTGTCCTATATCAGCAACCTGTGCAGTTTACTGCCGGGCTGAAACCGACAACAGTTCATATCAGTTCATGTGTTTTTTGGGTGACAACGAGAGGAGACACAGCCAACTTAGTCTAAAAAAAAAACTGTACCAATATGACAACATTTCAGATTTGAAGCTGATGAAAGAGCTGAAAAACATAGATGAGGCAACATGTAAACACTGCAAGACAAAAGTCATGGCAAAACAGATTACGGTGCTGCTTTAGTCTCTTTACACTTGTCTGGCACCATCCACTATCATTATGGAAAAAAACTGGCGTGTTTGTCTATTTTGTATTTCTTTAAACACTCGTGTTGGGTGGCACAGGATGCAGCAACAGTGTCTTTGCAAAACAGTGTCGGGGGAGAAGTTGTTTTGGTTGAACACAGAGGGCCGTGGTATTAAAAAGACTAGTGTAGTTGCAGCTCAGAGGTTGCTGTTCTTTCACGTAGCGAGGGGGACTTTGAAAACAGTAACGTACAGATAGAGGAAGAGCAGGAAAATTAAGACTGAAATAGTCACCCAATTCCACAAATATAATGGCACAATGGAACGGACTGGCAGAAAACACTGAGCAGGGTTTCCCCTACATGTAATTGATAGTGGCGCACTGCCATGGCAAAATAAAAGCCGCCAGACCTGAAAAATGAGTTGTTTGTTTTTTTTTTACGTGAAAACAATAATATACTATATGATATATTGTCTAAATGGATATATACCCTATTATTTACGCACTATTTATTTTGAAAAACGCGCACCGGAATCTCCTGTCTGCAAGCTACAGCCGCTCGCACCTGCTGAACATCCCTGGAGCTCAGTTGGCACTCATTCATGGGCTCTAACAGTCTTATTACGTTCCACTCAGGAGCATCTGTTGAGTCAGGTGCGACATCTGGTGGTAAAATTTGGTATACTGGACTGATCCAGTGTTTAGCTTCATATTGAACTGGTTTGAAATTCTTTACACTGGCCCAACCTTAGTTTCTTCTATTTTACATGAATATTTTTATGGAAAAAATCTGCATGTTTTTCAATAGGTTCCATGTTATGATGACTGATAACTAGTCTTAATCTTTTGATTAATTACAACATCCTGATGTTATAATTATGAGAAAGTAACTCATAATTACGAGTTGCTTTTGTGAATGCAATGCACTTAGTTCATAGTTCAACAATAGCAGTTATTTCTTACTGCCCTCATACTTTCGGTCATATAGTGTGATTAAGAGATCTGTTTGTATGATGAGGCTTTCACCATCTCCATTTATCAGAATGAATGAATACCACTCACTCTACAAGGAGCAATGACAATATTTGAAACCTCTTCAGCGTCACATTACTTCCTCACATGCTGAAGGAGGTAAACAGAATAAAAAGGTGCAGAGCCAAAGAGCTTTTTGTGTCGCCGCTCTGACGGGGAAGCTGCTCCAGTCTTTCCTCCTCGTCCTATATGCGGTCCTCTTACTGCTGGCGCTATGTATAGGACTTCATGGGCCCTGTTTAAAATAGGTGCCCAGCTAACATTACAAGTTCCAGTCCCTAAATATTAGCCATTTTCCCTAAATACAGTCTCCCACAAAGGCTGCCTTACAAGGGAAAGGATGGATGGTATGTGCACTGTGGCTTGGGCGAGGACTGGAGTATGGACAGGGGGTGTGGGGGGGGGTCAAAAGGATGAGGCTGGACAATACTGCTAGAACATGATGCTTACAGGAACGGGAAGGATTGGACAGAAAACAGTACATGTTATGATGAAAATATCATACATCTGGCTTAAAACAGAATTAAACATTATCTGAAAACACGGAAACAATCACTCCAGAGCTTTGTGCAACACAGTAACCATGTCTCCATAAGTACAAATACTTCATTACTGTGTGAGTGTTCAGGTATCTGTACTTCACTTGAGTATTTATTTTTCTCACAACTTTTTCCTTTTACTCCCTACATTTGAACAGAAATATCTGTACTTTCTACACATATTTACATTTTCAGGCTCTTTACTTTAGTTTTAATGCATTTGAGGGGAATTATCCAGTATTTTTATTGTGCGTCATTGTATCTTTACAACATCTGATTTCAACCTAAATGGATGAATCAATAACACATAGAAAAGACCAGCCATTGGTGAATCCATTGGTGAATATCACAAATGACAAATGTAACAAGAACAAAACAAAAACAACATAAAACGTGCAATAACTGGACTTTTTCACTTTTTTGAATCAGAAGTTGAAGTTGAATCAGTATTTCTATTTTTACTGCAGTCTTTAAAGAATAATCTCGTTTTAGAGTTTATGTTTTGACATTTTCTGTAACCACTTAATCCTCTGTAGGGTCACAGGGGGGCTGGAGCCTATCCCAGCCGACATCTGGTGAAGTTGAGGTTCAGCCTGAACAGGTCACCAGTTCATCACAAGGATGCCATAATGAGACAAACAACCATTCACTCTCATATTCACACCTGCAGGCAATTTAGAGTGACTGATTAACCTGGAGAGAACCTATGCAGACACAGGGAGAACATGCAAACTCCACACAGAAAGGCCCCAGCCAGCCTTCTTGCTGTGAGGCAACAGTGCTAACCATTGCACCACCATGCCACCCAGTAATGAATAAAACCACATCTGACCATTTCTTCAACTTTCAGTCAGGAGCACAATCAGCCTTTAAACTGGAAAGAAATAATGATTTGACATTTATTGTGATGAATGAAATAAATAAATAAATAAATAAACTGTTAATATAAACTGATTTTTATCATGATAGGATTTTTGACCAAATCGCCCAGACCTGATGAGGACCTCCAGTCATTTCAATGTTTTCGAGAAGCGTCTGCTCGTGAATCCACCGGTCGTGTGCTGCTTGTCTGAGGTAACTGAAGTCTTTTGTGCAAGCTGCTTGCAGTCAAAAATACAAGAGGATCTTTCTTGGAGAAGTGAGCAGGGCTTTAAATGTGTGTTTATTTATAAACCCTCAGCTGTTTCTTTCATCTCCCAGAAAAACAACAGAGCCCTTGCATTCTTGTCTAGAAATATCCTGCTCTGAGCAGAGTTTATGTTTAATTGACTCAGCCTTGCCCTCACTGTGTGCCCTCTTGCATCTGCACTTACTCTGTGCTCTGTGTTCAGTATGCCCGGAGGGTATTTGTGTCTTTAAAGGATCAGTCTGGTGATTTTCTGTACTTTGCTTATTGTTAACAAGTCCTATGGATAGATTGATACTGTCTATATTACCTGAAAAGAGCACATTTGGGAGAGTTTACCACAAGGAAAAGCAGGACATCTCATGAAATGACCTGATACAGATTCCCAACTGAACTCTTAAAAGGACACATGCTAAACGTTGGTTAGGCACGACAAATATAACAAGATAAAAACAACATAAAAAAGACAAGATAAAGATGGCAATAATGTAAAACGCCTAACAAACCAAAAATTACATAAAAGACAAAACAAGATGAAAACAATGTTACTTTAGTTTTAATGTATTTGAGGGGAATTCAGTTATTTTTATTTTACATCATTGCGCATCTTCACAACATCAAGACTGATTTCAATCTAAATGGATGAAGCCATACACAGACGATCTCTTAGTGAATCCTTCAATGAATATCACACATGACAAACATAAGAAGATGAAAATGATGTAAAAGAGGTGAGAAGACCAAATGACCTAGAAAACATAACAAGACGAAAACAACGTAAAAGATGTAACAAGATGCAAACGATGTATATTGTTTTCATCTTGTTTCATGTTTTGCATCGTTTTCATCTTGTTAAATGAAAGATTGCACTCATTTTGTATATTTTCATTTAATGTTATGAAAACCAACAACAAGCACTAAAGCACAAAATCTGCTTGTTTTTGTCTTGTTACATCTTTTGTGTCCTTTTCCTCTTTTATGTTGTTTTTTGTGTGTGATATTCACCAATGGATTCACCACGGGGTCGTCTTTTCTATGTGTTATTGTTCCATTTAGGCTGAAATTACAACTAAATTAACAAGCCTGTTTTGGAATATCTGTTCAAAGTACAGAAATTTGTGTTAAAATAATGTAGGAAGTAAAAGTAAAACGTCAGAAAAATAAATAGTCAAGTAAAGTACAGATACCTGAAAACTCTACTGAAGTAAAGTAATGAAGTATTTGTACTTAGGGCCAGATTTACTAACTCTTCACGCCAGTTGTTAAAAAACAACTGTTGAGATTTGCTAAAGGGGGTGCAGCACAAAATTAGCATAGGCGTGGACATAGTTACTTTGGCATCTGGCCTAATTGCATATTTGTAGGAGTTTCCATTTCAAAGTGCAAATGTTGGGGAGGACAGTATTTAAATGAGTCATGCAACGTAATTTAAGGTTTGTGTTTGTTGATTTACTGATCATTGTGCCATAATTTAACAACCAAAAAAGCATGTCTTAACTCATTTGCGCCTGGCATGACTGTGACAGTTACACATGGAGGAAAAGAGAACAGAGAGCAGTTGGTAGAAGAGAGTTTTCTCTACTCGTATTAATTTATTTGTAATGAAGGTGTTATCAGGACAGATGGACTACACATTTCACCTGCGTTGTTCCTGGTCCTGAGATCAATATTGTAAAGAGACACTGACATAATGTTACCAAATCACCAGGAGGCTCAACAAGAAGTCAAGCAGAGGTTTTATGACAACAATCTTAGATGAAAAACTTACGTGTTTGTCACATTACTGTAACAAGTTGTGTCTGTGTTGTTAGTAGAATCCCCATGTCCTCATCAGGTGTGTCTATAAGTAGTCTGGCTCTGCGCTAATTTACCTCTACCAAGACCAGTGCAGGTCATTACTGAAATTAACTGACTGCATCTGTGTTCATAATTTTGCTAGTTTTTGTGGTTTTTGGCCACTCCTTTGGCACCTTTTCTGGGTTGTGGCCTCACAACTTTATGCTGCCTTAGTACATCTGGCCATTAGTTAATTCCTACCTCTGATGGAAATTCACATAAATTCCTATTTTCTTTTGCTGATTTTCTGATAATTCTGTTAAAAATTGCAATACATTTGGGTGAAAACCTGACTAGTGACGTGGCCTGTTCACTTACCGGTGTTTCCACCTCCACCAGTTCCCACTGTGTTGATAGTTGCCGGCACAGAGGATGATGGGTAGAGCAGCAGGTGTCCGTTCTCACAGCCCTGCTGCTGATGCCAGCCTCCACTCAGTCCTGAATCCCTGGAGCTCTGCCAGCCATTGAGACGGTCATCTGAGCCGTAGCGCTGGTGGTGATGCAGAGAGTAGAGGTTTCCTGATGACGAGGTGTTCGTGGAGGAGGAGGAGGAGGAGCCAGACGAGTTCAGGGTGGATGGAGGGGTGGACTGGTGATGGGGGTGGTGGTGTGGCCCGGCGGGCGGAGGCCTTTCCAGTGAGTCTCCCCGAGCGGCGGCCCTCTCCTCCAGGTGATTGAGCCACAGAGCCAGAGCAGCCCGGTCCTCCAGAGAGGTTGCCGGGTGGATGAGGGCGTAGGACAGCAGCTGGCGGGACTCCTCCAGGTGATGGCCGTGCTCTATGGTGTGGGCCAGGATGCGAGGCAGCAGACGCATATACTCTCCTTTGGCTTCCACATTTCCGGGTTTGAGCAGCGGGAGATGAGTGAGGACAAGCGAGATGACGCGCTCTTTAGGCTCGCCTTGCCATTGGCTGATCACCCCTAGAGGAAACAGAGGAAACAAATCATAATGAGTGTAACAGTCAAGAAACTTAGTAATGTCACTCTTAAAGCCTCATTGGGACATCACTTGAACATCAGTATCGTCCAATGACAGCCTGGGAGCAATGTGGAAGAATATACAACTAAACCTAAAAAAACTACTGCTGAAGCTTGAAGAGAGAGGTTTAAAACTGGTGCAGGATCTGTAAATAAAGACACTACAAAACCTATAACTAATACTAGTACAAATTTATCTGAGGTACTGCAGGGTTTCCTTTATATTCTACAGTGGTGATGGTGGTCCACCATGGCAAGAATACTATCACCTACAGAATCAGATAAAATGCTGTATGAAGAAGTTGCATTACACGACTCTGCAGAGAGCTTTTGGAGAAGTAGAGACGTAACATCTGAGGAGAGTGAGGGAGAGATGGTTATGTAGATTTAACTAATATCACTGAGTTAAATGATAATAATGAATAAAATGTTGCCAGGGTTGGGAAAAGATTGCTTCTTTTTTGTAACTTTTTGTAATAATTTAAAAATAACTTTTTTTATATACACATTTATATACATTTCTATATATAC
>JAPQRN010000018.1:3943798-3957832 GCA_037367275.1 Coranthus polyacanthus
GTGAAATACTTTTGTTGTCTTTTTTTATTTCAAATTCTCAGCTAAAACACTGCTACAAAATGTTTCAGCGTTTTGTTGTTTTACATTAATTCATTATGGTCCTGATCATAAAGAAGAGTTTAAAATCACAAATAATGTCTGGCTTCTTCAAATTTCACTCTGGACCAAAAATCAGCCTTGAAACTGGAAAGAAATCATGATATCATGATAATTATCGATATCGACTGATATCAAAATTTGAATTGTGATAACTGATAAAGGGACAAGATAAAGTAAACTAAGCAAGATTGGAGATTTAACAAAACACAAGAACCCTGAGTTCCCTAAATTCAGTTAGATACATCATATATCCTTACATCATAATCTGGTTATGCAATTCTCTTAATTACTAACCTTCAATGAGTGACAGACTTAGAGACACATGATAGTAGCTGTTGTTATATCACTTCTTGAGTAAGGAAAAAGTCGTTAGAAAAATAAATCCTCAAGTACAGATACATGAAAACTCTACTGAAGTACAGTAATGAAGTATTTGTTACTTCCCATCCCTGGTTTAATGTTTCATTTGCAGCTCAGAGGGCAGAGGACAGATTCTTTTGAATAGTTAGTTTAGGATGTCCAGAATCAGCACTGAATCTAATGGTTTGACTGTTCCCACCATTAAGTATGAAATTCAACCTGCTGTCAGACTCTAAGGGTTGTGAAAGTTTGCAACCAGTGAAACCGGATCAGTAAACACTGCGACAGGAAAAGTGAAAGAGAGAGAAAAGACCACTCTGAGGTAAAGTGTGTTCTTTTGTGCCAGACGGGGGCATGCTGGGAAGTGATGAATCACAGCAGCATCGCTGAAAAGGAAAGTCAGACACACAAACTGTGAAACCTCAGACAGAGAAAGTCATGTGTTGGAGGCTGACGCAGCATTTCTCTGCTTTGAACTCTGAGTGCCATCGTGCCCTGGCACCGACAGACCAAACAGAGGAGAATTCTGCCTCTGTCACCCCTTCCCCTCCCCTGATTCACCTGCTCACCTTACAGACAGAACAACAGAAACTGAAGGCAGCAAATAACTGTCCATTCACTCAGCCTGTCACTGCACATTCACAAAGCACGAGCACAGTTTTATTTATACAGCCCTGTATAGTATACAGGCCCCCATAATTAAACCACATAAGGAAAGGAACAGCTTTTTACTTTTACTCCTTACATTTTAACACAAATATCTGTACTTTCTACTCCTTACATTTTCAAAAAAGACTTGTTACTTTAGTTTTAATACATCTGAGGGGAATTATCCATTATTATTTTTATTTTGCATCATTACATGCCTTCATAACATCAACACTGATTTCCACCAAAATGAGAAAAGACGACCCCTTGATGTATCCATCGGTACATATCACATGCGACAAATGTAACATAAAAAACGCAAAATGGAAAAGAGTTAAACAATGTAAAAAAGACAAAAAAGAGGTAAAAGACACAAGATGAAAATGACATAAAAGACACATGCGATAAAAAGCAGTGAAAAAGACATAAGGCAAAAAACAGTTAAATGATGTGCCAAGATAAAAATGATGTGGAGGATGTAAAAGGAGAAAGATGTAATGCAAATATCTGTACTTCTACTAGAGGAAACTGTGGACTTGCCACCTCTGCTTAAAGCCTCTGCTTGGATAAGAACAGAAGCTACAGGGAAACGTCATGTGTCGACTGATAAACAGGTAACTTTACAGCTGCTACACAAAACATTAGGTCAACACTCAGCACAACTACAGATCGAATGATAGTAGATTTTTACAGGTTGATATAATGACAACAGTTTGGAGCAGAAAAACAATAGGTGATTAATTGCTTGGATGACATACCGTATTTTCCGCACTATAAGGCGCACCTAAAAGCCTTTAATTTTCTCAAAAACTGACAGTATAATGGCTTATAATCCGATGCGCCTTAAATATGGATCAATATTGGTTAATTATGGCTACTGTAGTCAGGGGGCATCGCCAAAGTTACAGCAGTAAAAACGGTAAAGGGGAATTCCAGTCCCACACCACTTGTGTGTATAAAGACCCCAAAATGGCACCTTTCAAGAGACACGCTTGCGACGCAGAGCTCAAACTCAAGGCTATCAGTCACGCAGTAGAACATGGGAATATAGTAGCAACGTGAGAATTCAACAATTCAACAACTACATCCTCTCAGAGTTTTGAGTCATACGAATTGGGGGCATTAGGACCCAGCAGATGTAACCTGAGTTTAACTTTGACCCTGAGCTGTCCTCTTCACATCCTAACGTGATCACAAGACACAAGTGACAATAGTGGAAACAATGTGATGGTTTTAGCTCATTTTTTACACAGTGGTTATGTGCATTTACACACACACTTCCACACTCTGGTGGAGACGGTTTGGTAGACACATGATTCCTCAGCTTCTAAATATAGACGGGTCAACAGCACACAAAGCCAGAACAAGGCAGCTAGCACAACAGATAAGGCCATATTAAAAGTGAGCAAAGGGAAACATAAAGTTGAAACACACACGCACAATGACACAGCAGTTCAGAGACACGTGTGTGTTTGCGTGTGTGTGTAATGTGCAGTGCGGTTTAACAGGTAAAACCAAGTCCTGCAGTAAACTTTATCAGCTCATGTCAGTTTCCCTTTCACTGATTCAGCTTCACTGAAACTGAAACATGTTTCAGATGTGGAGCTGCTTGTCTCAGTCGGCAGTGTGTGTGTATGTGTGTTAATTTCCAACTCACATCCACAAAAACATCCACATGAGTCACTGTGATGTCAACAGATTGTGTTCTTTTCAACCAAGTCACAAGAAAAAAATGTTGCCACTGTAAGTTTCTGCAAACCACAGACAGTCTCAACATGATTTGCTACTTCTTTGACTTTCCTCAACAGACAGGAGGTAGGTGTGGTGGATGGTGGATTTGCAAAATCCAGGATTTTGAGTTCACATCTGACTCTCATAAGGTTTAAAGAATAAAGGCACTTTGGTTGGGGTCAGGAAAAGATTGTAGTTTGAGTGAAATATGAATAAATACATCATGAGTCATTTTTTAATCACATCTTTGTAGACTTTTTCTCTCCAATAAACCAAACCCTGGTACCTTCACCTAAACTAAACCAAGTATCCTGTTTCTGGCCGTATTCCAGTGTTTCTCACACAGACTTTACTTGGCCAGTCCACCCAGGTACATTCACGACCACCCAGGTATCAGACATGACGTTAACATGTTCTGTACAGTGCAGTCCGCTATGGTCCAATTTGACACACCTTAGTCTCACAATAAACCAAAAACATAGCAGAAAACAGTGACCTATTCTTAACAGAAATAGCAAGACAACTTGCATCTCTTTCCACACAGCTGGGCTGGGCTGAAGACGAGCAAGAGGCTCGTCTTCAGCCCAGAGACTCACTGAACTCACTCACCATGTCACGACTTCGGCTTCAGGATAAAACAGAAGGAGAGATAGTATGAGGAGTTATAAATTTGATGACAACACAAACTGATGAGCTGACTTATCATGTGAGGCACGGAGGTGAGCCCCATGGATGCTTTTGCTATGTGTCAAGCCCTGCTCATTTGTGTGAGGTGGTTAGTGTTTACCTGTCAAACTGTAACGCAGTTGACTTAAGGTGAGCTCACAAACAATAGACACGTCTTGTGCAGTCAAACGTGTAAAGACAGTGGAGCACCGCGCTCCATGGATCTTAATTCATTGACAGTTAATTGTCCGGGGACTGTCATCTCTGCTGGAGAGCAGAGCCTTTCATGGCAGGCATGCATCCTTTTCACCTGTATTAATTTTTAAATGGCAAAAATACTGACCATGTTAATGTGGTCAAAAACTGTGGAGCCAAAAGCATGACATAAAGAAAAATGAGCAAAAAAACACAAGAGACTGTAACAAGTGTTGTAGCTGAGATTGTAAACAAAATAATGTATAAATAATAAATAATGTGAAAAATGTATATTGTAATAATGATAATTATTGTGATATAAAAAAAACCCTATAATGATAATTATTGTTTTATTTCCCAGCCCTAGCTGATTAACTGATTCATCAAAATAATAAATTATCAAAAAAGTTGGCAACTTATTTTGATAATCATTTTAGTTTGAGAAACTTTTTAAAGAAAAATAAATCACAACATTAGCTCCTCTATGACAGTAAACTGAATAACTTTGGGTTGTGGATCAAACAAGTCATATAACAAACACTGATAGACATTTGTCACTATTTTTGACATTTTATAGACTGAATAACTGGTAGATTTATGGATATAAGAGCTACAACAATTAATCAATCAATTGATTACTTGTCATCTACTAAATTAATTGACAACTATTGTGACAGCTCCCAGGCCTGTTGCTTGTCTGATCTCTCTTCCATTTGCAGGTGATTGGTCGGCAGGGCCTCCACTTAGGCTGACCTGGAGCACCTGGGCCCAAAGTTCCTGGTCACCTTTAAAAGCTTCCCCTGAGAGTGTCTCAGGAGGACTGAGACCCCATGCCGTTTGTTTGGTTCTTCATTATTTTCATTTACTGCCAATCCAACACTCATCCCTTTGTGTAAGTTTTGTGTACGTTTGATGCTTCCTTGGTTAATAAATTAGTTAATTATTTTCGCAGTTGTTGTCTCCTCTTTGATTTGCCATGGCCTTTTGAGCCAGTCATGACACTATCTTGATAAAGTCAAAACTCTCTTATTCCAGCCTCTGAAATGTGAATATTTTGTGGATCACACAAGACATTTGAGGACGACATCCTGGCCTTTGGGAATGAACAATGAAAACAATAACCTTATCCCCCTAGACAGGATGGTAAAACACATAATGAAGCCGACATTCAGTTTCACCTAACTCACACCACGAACAGAGTGTGTGTTTCTTCTGTTAGCAAAACAAACAGCAGGCAGCCTCTGTCGCTCTACCAGCAGCTCAGTGTAGCTGTTGTTGATCCAACAGCAGCTTGGACACATTGTGTGAGGACGTCCATCTACCTGAGAGACGACCAACAGTAAACACAGCCTTAACCGGGCCTTAACCTCAGAGGAAACCGCTGGAGACGGAAAGGTTAGACTGGAGACTGGTTAAAACACAGACTGAACAGGGGGAAATTGGAGAAAGCACCATGTGAGGAAGTGGTGGCTTCACTAAAAAAGGAGAACAAAGTGAGGACTGGACAGGACGGGACGGGTTGGGTGAGAGGAAAAGTTCCCGCTCCTGCTTTCCGAGTGAATTCTCCAGCTCAGCAGTGGGGAATGTGCTGGCATACCACAGAGCTGCTGCTGAAGAATGTACCGATTCCTAATGGACACGCTCAGTCAGCACACACACATACACTGCAGCTGGAGTTAACCCCGAGCAGGATAGGATATATCACACCACCTCCAGCTGTTTACACTAAACACTGACAAAGCATCACATTACTCAACATCCACATTACACCTGGGACTTTCCTCACCAGCACTCGCCAGGCTGCAACCACGGCGCCTTGGGGCCAATTTAATAACAAAATAATACAATTCTGACATTAAAGTTAGACATTTATGAGAAGAAAAAGTTGAATATTCTCTGAGATTGTAAAGTAGAGCTGGGCCATATATATTTATATTGCAATATATTTTCATATTGCGACAAATATCGATACACAATTTTCTTTTTTCTTTAGAGTTCATTCTCACCTTACTTACAAAACATTTTCATATTTTGCTGTTTAACTTAATTTTACTCATGTATCTTTTGATGTTGAACAAACATTTTGTCATTATAATTATGGTTCTGACCAGATTTTTAAAACCACAAATAACCATCTTTTACATTGTTTTTGTCTTGTTTAATAAGAACTCAGACTGCACTCTTTATTTATTTTGATTAAATCAAATTTTATGAGAAGAAAAGAATTCACTACACTTACAAATCCATTAAAAACTACACTGAAATCAAAAACCCAAACTTAAAGGCTCAATAAAAATAAAAACTAAAGGTCATTTCTAAACTCTAATTCATTTGGATGAAACACAGAGCAAGAGGGTACGAAACAAAAGAGGAAGCTGAAGAAAAGGACAAAACACTGAGCAAATATTCAGAGAAATAAAGAAACCACAAAACAATGAGTAAAAGACAAATGAAAAGGAATGAGGTAAAAATAAGAAACCAAACCAGCACAAAAAAGTGCAAAACATAAAAAAGAAAAGAAAAGTTAAAAGAAAAACACAACAGAGAAGACATGCTGAAACCAAGAGTGAAAGTGAGAAAAGAGAAAGTGAGGCTGTTCATTCAGTCACTGTATACACAGTGTGAGAGGTGTGGTTCAACAAATATGTGATGTAAGTGATCTAATGATCTGCACTACATCACCCCGCCCAAAAACACAGAGGCCATGTCCCGACAAGAAGTCCAGGCAGACTCCTACAGGCCTCGACACAAGCTCTGAGATGAGAGGAAGGAAGACTGCCAAACACTGAGGAGTTCATTCAGGGCAGGGCAAGCCACACAATAATCAATACAGGACAGATGAGAGAGGAGAGGGCCGACCGACAGCAGAGAGAGAGGGCCGACCAGATAGCCGAGAGAGGAGAGGGCCGACTGACACCTGAGAGAGGAGAGGACAGACCAGACAGCTAAGAGAGGACAGGATGGACCGGACAGCCGAGAGAGGAGAGGACGGACCAGATAGCCGAGAGAGGAGAGGACCGATCGGACAGCTGAGAGAGTAAAGGACTGTCCAGACAGCCAAGAAAGGAGAGAGGCCTGTCTGGACAGCCGAGGGAAGAGAGGACCGACCGACAGCCGAGAGAGGAGAGGACCGACCGACACCCGAGAGAGGAGAGGACGGGCCGGACAGCCAAGACGTGTGACCTACTGACACATTATCGCTGAGAGGGAAGAAGAGGACGAGGTCAGGTTTACTTCCATCTCTTCCCAAAGCCAAGAAAAGCTTTGAGTGAAGTTCAACAACCAAAAGACATGAGGGTGCAAAACCATCAAGACATTCAATAGAGATACAGCCATCCACTGTTTCACCTACAGTCAGTTCTAGTTGATTTTTAGAAATATGCCTTTTCCTGTGGATGAGTAAAACTTTTAACCTTTAACCCCAATAGTCACCTCTGCACTGAAGCAGCACTAATTGGCACCTGTTGGTCATGTTAAGTAAAAAGTATAATAATGGAACTGCTTTGAGGTCAATTCAAATGTAAAAACACTGCAAGCATTAAAGACTCAAACAATATCTTCCTAACTATGT
Organism: Coranthus polyacanthus; assembly: GCA_037367275.1. NCBI lineage: Eukaryota > Metazoa > Chordata > Actinopteri > Kurtiformes > Apogonidae > Coranthus > Coranthus polyacanthus. The sequence goes on from JAPQRN010000018.1 coordinate 3,951,069, forward strand.
CATTGAGGGTCCTATGTATGTAATAGTAAACATCAAAAACTGTTGTCATTTAAGTTTTTATAAGCTTTGTGATATTGGGTTGAATTGGCCTTGATCAGGCTGGAGAATTATTACGCAATTAATTCCTTGAACCAATCATAAACAAGAGCCATTAGAGGATGGTAATATAATAAGCAACATGCCTCACTGTGTGGAAGAAACTGGGATCACCGTGTTCTGTGGAAAACATCATCAGGCTTTGCTTTCTAACTTGGTTAAAACTATAGTTGGCGTAACAGTGTGAAATCCCTCGAAAGTCCTGAGGACATTTATTTTGGCACCACAGGCACACGCTGCTAATGTCACTTTTTAATTTGACACAACTTATTCTAATGACAAATGTCAGTTCAGCTGGTTTGCATAAATGAAACTGGTTTAAGCTCCTACACCAGACCAGCAAAACAAGAAAATGACCTAACTCTATTCTTGACCACCAGGACCCAACGCTAACACACTGATTTCAAGGCACATATTGTATCTTATCTGAGTTTAGGCTACTATGAAACAAACATTGTTCTCTGTTTATTGTTGAATCACAGCCAAACAAGGAAACCCTTCATTAAAGACACACAACTCTGTGTCTTTGTGTCTATTGGTCTCTTTCACACACAAACAATACTTCCTTCACATCTTAACAGTGAACATTATCAGAATAGTGTAGGGCTATGCTGTCTTCTATAGGCTAGTGTTTGGATGAGTCCACAGTTCCAAGGATATAACCTGTTTCGGTGCATTGCGAGCACACAAGTGGCTGAGCTGAAGTGAAGTCAATGAAGTGAAGAAATGATATCACTGACAGAGACAGCCAGAGTCCTGTGAGACTAAATGAAACAGGAAGAGGAACACCGTTTCATCATCACAGCCAAAACACCTGGTCAGATTATAGAAAGCACAGTGTGTGTGTGTGTGTGTGTGTGTGTGTGTGTACAGTTGCGTGTACTTCTCTTTGTACTGATTTATTTATACTACATTATGTTTTAAACAGTGGCCAAATGAGACTGTGTGAGTCTTTTTACTTCCAAACTGGGGAAGCACCTGTCCATGACGCAGAGTTAAACACGTGCACCGATGTGCGTCTCCCTTCCACAGGAAAAGGAAACGCATCATCACGACTACTGTACATGGTGGTGTCCTGTTTTATTGGCTCCTCACAGCGGCTTCTGCATCCCCTCTCATCCTCCTTCACAGCTGGTGTTCAACAATCCAAAATGTTAGAGCTGTGTTAACACAACTCCATCACAGGTCACTATCACTGTACGGACAAACGCATTCGGACACCACTCGTAATCACTGAACTCTGGTGTTTCATTGCTAACAGGTGCATATCCTTAAGCAGGGAGCACAAAAGTCCAGGTTTAAAAAGAGAATGGGAGACAGAGTTAGCTCAAACACTGCTCAAATGCTTATCTTCATGTTTAAGCACCAACTAGGGCAGAATGTTCCATGTCAAGTAAGGCAAACTGACGCAAACACATCATGCTACAGTTGGAAATTAACTGCGTCTTTGACTTTATTTAAAACAGGATAAATGTTAAACTGAACATTGAAGTTAAAGCAATGAAAACCTACATAAATAAATCTAAATCACAGAACATCAAACTCCATCAATAAATCAGAAACTGTAAATCAAAGTAACCATAAAAATGGAGGTAGGAGTGATTTTTATCTTTTGAACTATTACTTTCCCTCAAAGTCACTAATTCCAGTTGAGAAGCATGATATCAGCCATCAGTGACTATCAGAGCCAAGTTCTACAATTAATAAATTTTTTGTCTAAACAAAAGAATCCAAAAACATCACAAAGATTCAAGGAAACTGATCATAAGCTACAACAATGAAAGTAAGTTTAACACAAAAGCCCAACAAGCATTTGACATAAATCCCTACAAACTCAACATAAGAATTATGATGAACATCTAAATGTTTCATTGCTGTTCAGGTTATTAAAGTTAAGCTTCATAAATATTAAGTGTCTTCCTGCAGTGGGGGAGGTGTCTTCGTAAATGAACAGAACAACAATTCAAGCCCCACCCCCTCCAGTTTCCTCTACGGTCTCCCCTGCTGGTGGCTGGTGCTGTGAAAATGCACGTTGAGTGTCAACTCATGAAGACGGAAGGTGTTCTCACATTCGAAAAACATTCGAAACCTAAGCATTGTTTGACAACAGTCTTCTAAAACCTGAGCGTTTTCTTGTTGAAATGAGAAAACAACATGTACTTACTAGTAGCCTAATTATTAATTATAATCCCTCCAGTTCAATATGAAAACTGACAATAAACGCTGTTGAATATTGTCCTGTACTTTATTTATTCAATGACATTTATTTAATTTCAAGTTTTGTGTTGGAGTTATTCTAAAAGTTGATACCAGCATTTTAATATTTACAGCAAATGTATATCAGTTCCAAATATTGATATATCTGTTTCCTTGATTACTAATAGTCGGTATTTGTATCACTCTTGATAAAAAATAAATAACATATCGGCCAATCAGTGGACATGTCATAATCTGAGTGTTTTCTTCAAGTAACTGCTGTGTTCTGTATTGATGCTCTCAATGCATTATGACAAATGTATTTTGGCTGTGCAAATCATAATGCAGTTCATCAACTGCGTGAGACGCAAACGTCACACCTGCTCTTAAAGGTAAAAACACACATATACTGGATCTGGTCTGAATGGGTTAAAGGAGGACCTGTGGAAGTGCACACAGAGCTCCAGTGTGGAGGGGTGGAGGGGGGGGGGGGTCTGAATGTGGCAGTGGCAGCTATGCTGGGAATGTGAGCCTCCACTCTGCCAGTGCTGGATGGAGCAGCCCACAACACTATTTAAGGAAATGGCAGTTAGAGGCCTCTGCATTTCTGTGTGTGTCTCTGCTTGAACCCCCACCTTTCCTTCCTTTTACAAGAATGACTATTATTTTCCTTTCTGGAAGAAAGGTTTATTTCTATACCTGCTGGGAGGAAACAGAACACACACAACAGTGTACTGTGGGGTTAGTTTACAGTTTCCGGTACATTTGTGATGTGTCTTTGTAAACCGCCTGGTCGCTGCAGTCTACTGACAACAAACAAACAAATAAACAAACATTGTCACCTTGCAGAGTGGATGCTGATAGTAGTTTCAATGGACCCTAATATTCCACGAGTAATAGGAATAATAGCCCAATCAGAAACAAAAGGTTGGATGGAGTATTAGGGCCACACTGACAGGAAGAATAATCTGATATTTCAAGAATAAAGTCTGAATATTACAAGAATAAAGGTGTGAAAAGTCATATTGCCAGATTTATTAAGAAACCCTCTTTTGGTATTAAAAAACTACTGTCAAAATGTACTTAAGAGGCACAGCACATATTTTGCACTGGAACGGTTTCTGGTTTTATTGTATATGTATTTGTAGTAGTTTCCCTTTCAGAATGCATGCAACATTTTATTTACTAATGGTTGCAGCCATCTATTTGCTGCCAATTGCACCACTGTGAAAGCCAAAAAGAATGCCTTAACCCACAAGGAGGAGGCACTGCTGAGAACAGAGAGCAGGTGGTAGAAGAGAGAGATTTTTCACCACTTATGTTCATTTATTTGAATGACAGAGGAAGATGTTATCAGAACACATCGACTGCAAAACAGTCCACATTCTCACCTGTGTTGTTCCTAGTCCTGAGATCATTAATGGAAAGAGCTCATAGACACATGACGTTACCAAATGTTTAGGACGATCAACATATATTAATGACATTAAAACAAGTGTTTCTCATGGTTCTGTAGCAAATATAATGTCCTCCATGTTAGTGAGGATAACAAAAAACAATATTCTACCATCCATAGAATACGCATGATACAAACACAGTGTCGTGGATTATGGAAGTCAGTTTCTACAAATGTGACTTCTCTGTGCATCTCTTTTGTGTCATGTCATCTTCTTTTCTTTCTTCTGTAGATCGAGCCTTTCTCCTCATGTATTTACTTAAGTGTCCACAGTAGGTGGGTTTCCATCCAAATGTATTGCAAATTTTAAATTACTTTTCAGAAACTCTGCAAAAGAAAATGCAAATTTATGCACGTTTCCATCCACTACTGTTACATGAATATTCAGAGTTGGTTCATTATCATCATCATGGTTTAAATGGTTGCCTATTAAAAGTAGTATTTCACACAATAACATATCCTACATGAGCTACTAATTGAGGGGTTGATAAACACAAGGTCTGTGTACTTTCAGGCAGCTGAGAGCTGTTGTTCCCTAAACTGAACAGCTGGTCTGGATTATACAATGTTACAAACTCTTTCACTTTCAAAACCTTTGTCTAACATTTGTTTCTGCAGCTCTTCATACATAGTGGCATCTCATTGCTGTTTTCTATGTAATATGGTACTGTATTTCTGTTTGTTGTATTAATTCAAGTGTCTATTTCAGTCTTATTGCTCCACACTTGCAGGAACACAATGATTCACTGAATCTGTTTCCATTGCACTCATTTACCTTATTCACATTTCCACCTCTCCCAAGCATAAAACATTCTTGTGATATTTTTTGTGACTTTCTGCTCAGGTTTTTTATGTGCATACTGAAAATATGAAAAAAACAGCTGGATGGATAAAATTGTTACATTCATCCACAAACACCTTCAATTCTACCACAGAAAAGTCTTCCTTCTGTTGCTTCTCTTTTTACTGTTACTTGACAGAAACACTGGCTCCATGCTAATTTTGTGGGTCATTTTTGCTGCTTAATAAATCAGAATATTAGGAGAAAAACATTCTAACTTAATCTGCATGAAATTCCTTAAAAGAAATTAAGAACTCATGCAGTGTCAAATAATGTAATGAAATAGTATCCTGTTGTCAGAGAATAAAACTGTATTTACCAAATACAAAAAAACAGCAGCTGCTGTGTTTGGGTCAGCTGAGAATTTTAACAACTCTCAGAATATTAAGCTTTGTTCTCATAAAAAGACAACTTTTTTTCTCACAAATATAAATTTTCTCTGGACCATGACAACATTTTATCTCATAACAATCATCAAGACATTATATCTGTAATATCACAATGATTTATCTTGTAACATCACGACATTATATCTGTAACATCACAACATTTTATCTTGTAACATCATGACATTATATCTGTAACATCACATTTTATCTTGTAACATCACGTTTTATCTCATAACATCATGACATTTTATCTTGTAATATAACAATGTTCTTTGTTATAATATTATGACTTTTTTTCTTCTTTATTCTGAAAATATTAGATTTTTTTATGTATCCTTTGTGTGGCCCTAATACTCCTTTGTAAGTTTCCTAGTCTATGTTATTTTTAATAAACCACATATCATTGTTCAGGTTGTTTCAGGGCTTTGGTGCATTTTTCTATAACTTGTTATTTGTCTGTGAGTTTGACACAAACAGAACAGAGGTTTACCCAGCATCCGGTACTGCCCACAGCCTGAGGGATGAAGCCTCTGTTATACCATGTGAGTTTACAGACACACAGAGGCTCATTCAGAAAAAAGAACCCCACAACAGCCTGTGGCAACAGGAGCTCTACTCTTACTACTGTCTGTCTGTGATGAAACATGGCAGCGACATGTCAAAACCAACTGCCTAGGACACATTTAAGGTGGAAAAGCCACTGTAAAAAAAGGAACCCAGCAGTTCTTTGGCAAGTTTTCTTTCTTTTCGGGTGCTTTTCCAAATCTGTGTACACATATATGATCATAAAAATGGGCCAAAATTATAGCTAGCCAACTTGACCTACAATGATACCATAATACACATTTTCATATCAGTCGATATTGGGAATTGTTAAGATTTTAAACATTAAATCATTATTTCTTTCCAGTTTAAAGGCTGATCTTTGGTTTCTTCAAAATTGAAGAAACCAGATGGTTATTTGTGGTTTAAAATTATTAGAAGACAAAACAAAATGACAAATATCGTACACCATAGTAAACATATACCACAATAAATATAATTATCAGGATAATTACCATTTTAATGCCCAGTGCTGCTAACTATGGACAAGTACCTCATACAAACACACTGTAAACAATCTGAACTAACCCTTTAACTAAACAGCTGTGTCCCAGGGCTGCAGAGTTGCTGGTCTAAGGTCTGGGATTTCCCTGAGCAGCCTCCATATACAACCCCAAAGAAGAAATAATTGGAACAGTATGGAACATGCAAAAAAAATCCTGGATGCTGCTTTTGTACCAAATCATTACAATCACTTGTTCATGTCACCTGTTTTAAACCAAATTATTTAATTATTTTAACTCATTATTTGTCCTAAATTGCTCCTGTTGCAACTTTTTCTTGAATGTGTTTCAGTCTGAATGTGATGAATGGATGAATATTTACAAATTAAATGAAGTTGACCAGAAAAAACATGAAATATGTTGTATTCATACTGTCTACAATGAAATTCAAGTCCCAGGACATTTTAATATCACTGCTTTCTTTTTTAATTTGCATTTTCCATAGTGTCACGACAATTTCTTATTTGGGATTGTACAACGACTCTACTGTACTGTATATAGCTTAGCCAGCTGCTGGAGGGCAGGGTGGGGGTGGTAATATGTGTGTGGGATATATGAGGACACATTATACGTCTGTATGTCTGGTCAGGACAAGGCTGACTGGTCATCTAACAGACACACTGGTATCCCTTCACCTGTTCTCACCCTCTGTCCTGCTCTGTCTCTGCACGCGCACACAC
>JAPQRN010000018.1:3979767-3990844 GCA_037367275.1 Coranthus polyacanthus
GTGAGTGAGTGAGTGAGTGAGTGAGTGAGTGAGTGAGTGAGTGAGTGAGTGAGTGAGTGAGTGAGTGAGTGAGTGAGGCTCAGCTGAAGCACTGAGGTGCCATTCTGAGCTCTGGCATCAGCTGGAGCAGCAGGAGAGAGGCCTTGTGGGAGATATTTCTGTCGGAGCGTCCTCTTCTTCTTGAAAATGTTGAGCTGCTCTCACTGCTGAGTCGCTCCACAGAGATTGATATTTGATGAGTCAGCTTTCTTCCAGCACAGGCTGTGTCACATCAGCTTCAGTCCCACTGGCATTTTTCCTCAGGGAATCCCTCTCAGGCCTGCACAGACAGTGATGTTAGACAGTGATGTTAGGGAGGGAAACACATGTTTAACCTGTCCCTGTGCCCCCTCTTTCATACAGACTTTCCAGTACACTAGACAGAAAAAGCAGTGTTCCTGTTGCTTCAGCTCTGCAGAGCCTCTTTGAAGAAACCAGCTTTGGAAAAAAAAAAACACATTTATAGGTCGCCTCAGCGCCGTTCCCTACGCGCACAGGCTTGTGGCATTCACCACCGAGACAAAAATAAATAATTTTTGGTATCCACCCATTCCTAAAAATACAGCTGTCTGTACTAGTGGCGCTGCATCCCGGAATTTTCCAAAGGAAAGGACGCAGGAAGGGTTACCGATGTTAACAGCGGCTTTATGCGGTGGAGACGTTAGCAGCGACTTAATTCCGGTGTTTAATAACAGGTTAGCCGTATAAAGCTGTGTTTTAAATCGGACAGAGGCTCGAAGAAACGCCGGAGAGAGAGTGAGCTAAAAGCCGTCTCCATGCTCCAGGCAAGCCGCTGTCTAAAACTGTCACTCTGCTTCATCAGCACACTGAACACCGCTGGACAGATTCTGTTCTGTGTGAGAGATATACCAGATAAGAACACGAATAAATACCTCGGCGTTTAACTTTATCCTGTATCCATCTCAGTAACCCCCATTGAAGAACCGAAGACTTTTAGACAAGTTATTCCCAACATCGTTAATAAAATGTACTACAAACGTTAGCGGCAATCTAACGTCTGAAACAGTCCGCGTTAAGAGCGGAATTTGGTTTGTAAACGGAGTCTGGTAGATAGCAGGATAAGGTTAGTGTTTTCTTAGCGAAAAATTAGAGTCCAAAGAAACAAAAAAAAGACTTCAAAAACTTCTCGGACAGTCGGAGAACCGTTGAGAAACACACACTGACACCTGGTTCTTACCTCCGACCGCGGTTCGCATGGTTCTGGTAGTGTCGGGAGTCGGGACGTGCGACAGGCTGAGCTTTTCGGGGAGCGGTGCCCCTTCACTCAGGGGCTGTAGGATTTGCCATCTTGACTAACTTTCCCTCGGTCTCTCTCGAACAGAGTCAGCCTGCTCTGGTCTAATGCATACATGTCAAGTTAACAACACCATGATGTTGAACATCCGGTCAAGTATTTCAAAATAAAGCTTATATTTCCTCGGATAGCTTGCTATCTTCCTCTTGATTATTCACAGCCAGAATCAAAAAACTTCACTGACACAGGTTTTGGAATTGCTTATTTTACAACTGCACAAATGAAGAAAAGCGCCCGATGTAACAATATGACAATATAACTTACATAAAACTAACAAAATATCTGAAGTATATATGATAAATAATAATTGTTATTATTATTATTATTATTATTATTATTATTATTATTATTATTATATTTTATATATATATATATTATAATAATAATGTGTATTTATATATATCATTATTATAATAATTAGCATTATTATTATTATTATTATTATTATACATATACATATATATGTATATATATATATATATGCAGTCAATGCCAGTTTTACTTTATACTACTGGGGAGATCAGTATTACAGTAGCATCATATAAGCATGTCATATGTTTTTTTATCTAAAAAGAAAATAAAGCTCTCAGACAAATATATCAGAGTGAAATATATAATATTTACCTGACATGTAGTGGAGTAGAAGTATAAAAGTGCAGAAAATGGAAATATTTCAAGTTACAGTCCTCATACACTCATTTGCTCACTCACTCACTGATTTTAACATTTATTTAAGTGAAACCATATATGAAGTTTAGACCAAAAAAAACACTATTTGGTGGAAGTGTTAACAACCCATAGACATCTGAAAGGCACTACTTTGTGTAAGACGTCAGAAGATAAAAAGGTTGAAAACCACTGGTTTAATCTTAAACTATGTGCATAAATGCAGCAGGTAACATTTGTAGGCTCTGGTTTCTGCGCAACCTCAAATAACCTCAGACAGATTGCAGGTGTTTATTTTGAAGGCCTGAGCAGTCTTTATCCGGCTGCGTCTTGGTCAACTTGTCATCACAGTGAGGCTTGCACTGCTCCTTTCCACATGCTAATCATTAACAGCGGAGCATTACGTCAGGGGCTTGGCAGCGCGAGGAAGCACCAAAATAGAGAGGGGTGGGGGGTTGAGGGTGCAGGGTCACAGAGACAGGGCAGAGGGGGCTGATGGGGGGGACAGAAAGAGAGAGGTCCACTCAGGACTAGATGGGACAAGCATCCTAAAGAGAAACTGCATGCAGAATAATGTAGATCCAAATTAAAAATCCAAAGAAAGACACCAACCGGTGGTGTGAAGGCTACATTGGAAATGTAATAGGTACAGATAGTGTAGTTAAATAGTGCTACTATTTTTCAGTACTCAATCAAAGTAATGTAACTTACATGTTATTATTTTTTGATTAATTTTCTAACAAATGTTTTAAACTGGGAAAAAGAGATGAAAAATCCTTAAAACATCCACAGCAGGCAGTGTAACCCTCCCAACAGTACTCAACACTGTTAAAATTTCAGTAAAAGTTCTTTATATCATTTGAATTGATTTTGAAATATTTGATATCAAAACACAACTTCAAACCCAAAGCCCACAAACCTGTCGCACCATAAAATTCAACAGCTGCTAGAATTTTCTTTTCTGTACCCATCACCAAAGATAACAGTGAACACCCAACCATTTTTCATTCCTTTTTAAGCAGTTCAAATAACTCTGTACGTCTAAACTCATCTCAGTATAATCCAAATTCCAGTCACCAAAGTGTAGTTAAAGTGGATTTAAAATCATGAAACCAAAACTCTTCATAAAGGGTTGATTTGTCACTCAGCTGCATCAATTTCAGCTGGGTGGACCTAACTGTACACTTAACATTTAACTATAGTAAGAGTAAAGTAAGAGTATAGGGAAAATACAATGCATAGGATATATCTCTCAATGAGACATTTTCACCACAAAGATTCATCTTCTTAACAGGATATAATAACAATAGATACATGAAGACAGCAAAAAAAAATACAGAAGAAGATGGAATATAAATAGAAGTATACAGCAAGAGCCATAAATAACATCAGATGTGTTCACTACGCTTTCATCATAATATAAAATCTTGAGGTATGGCCAAAAACATGTTGTAGTGAGATCACAGCAACCATGACCTTTGACCACCAAAATCTTTTCAGTCCATCCTTGAGTCCATTGTGCCAAATTTTAAGACACATTTTACAAGACATTCTGTTAAGCTGTTTTTAAAACATAATGGGGACTGAGTGACGGATGGTCAGACTGTCTAACAGAGAGGCGTGGATGCATCTAAAAATTACACGAGTATTCTGACATCACCTTCAAAATTATCATGTAGAAATTAAGTGTAATTTTCCATCAGTCCACACTGTGGAGCTGCAACACAAACAAACACAGACCACACTTGTTCACAGTCATTTAAGTGGTCTGTGTGTAAATTAAATGACTGCAAGCAGTGTTAATCTGCACACACTGTCACTTTAGCTTCCACATATCTGGAAACCAAAAACAGTGGTGATACACCCTGTCAGCTGAAATCCCAGTGTTGGTGTGCCCAGAGAAATTCGGGTGGGCCAAGCCCATGTAAAGCTGATCATAAAAATAAAGTTGGCTAAATGTTGAAATCTTAAGTAAAGCAAGTAAAATAGGCTAAAACATCACATCAGCTATTAAAAGAACAGAGGCCGATAGATCCATCTTTTGTCCTATAGTGTTGGGTAAACCTCGTAGGAATTAATAGAAATCAAGGAAAAATATGTGAAAGTTTCACGTTATGATGTGAAGCCACAGATTCACACTGCTGAGATCTAAACTTAAACTATAGGCGACCAAGAATATACAAACAGACATAGACTACTAGACTAGTTGTAGCTTACTTTTGCTGATCAGAGCAGTAGACAACAGGGCTTGTGTTGAATAATTTTTTGATTACAGTCCAGTGATTCAATTTTCTTCCAAAGCAGAGGAGGAAAAACAGTTCAACTCCTCCTCACTCTCTGTAACAAACTTAAGCAAATTGCTTTGTTTTGACATTGTTTTTCATTTTAGTAGGGAAGTCAAATTTTAGTAGAAAGTCTCTGTACACTTCGTGCTCTGTAGACTAAGTGACAGAGTAGGAACTGCACTTAAGGCATTTGCAAAATGCACTGTCACTTAAAAAGCGTGATCTATCATCCTCATTATTGTATGTTATATGCTGATACTCTAAGATAATATGAAGTAAATTTATTTTTAATGTGCAGCTAATTTTCTAGGATTCATTGAAGTGAGGAACAAAGAAGATGGCATCAACAGTATTCTTTTTCCAAAAGAAAACTAAAACCAGAAGAAATCCTCTTTCTTTCTCAACAGAATTCAGCACATGACTACTACGATGCAACAGTCAATACCCTTGCTTTAATGCAAGCAGTATGTGAATTAGCTTCTCACCTAATGAGCTCCAGATTGAAGCAGTTGCAAGTTTTCGCCTTCATTAATGTTCATATGTATAACCCCTGGATCAATGAGCACACCCTCCGCTACTTCTTGCCTGGAATAAGAGAGATAAAGGACACTCTTGGCGTGTGGACCAGCAAAAGACAGTTCAGAGTCAAACTAATGGAAGATGCTACTGGTTTTGATGGCTACATACACCCACCGGCAACCACCTTTACAACTGGGTCTGACCGTGGTTTTTTGTTTTACGCTGCAGCCTAGGTGCTGCCGAAAATGCAACACATAGGGTCATACTGCTGACATATGCACAGAAATTCACTGTAGAAACTGCAAAGCTCTTGGTCATGCAACGAAAAACTGCACTGAAGACAAAAGTGTGACCTCTGTGGCTCACAGCGGCATTTGGCAAAAGACTGTCACAAACCAAAACTCTATGCTGCTGTGTTAAAAGACCACATGGGTCTCTCTACAATGAGTGAACAAGAAGGGCGGAGACAGTCCACAAGTCACACCTCAGTGCAAACAAGGGAGGAGGCTATAGTAGACACTGCGGCTGAACTTAGAGACATTGAAATTGTATTAAAAGAAATTTGTGAGCATGCAACTAACATTGGAACCACACAGTTGAGGAAGAAACAGGAGAACTCGGCAGATATTGAGGCAGCCCCACCCAACGACACATCAATTCCCTGCAAGGAGGGAGAGACAGCTGGCAAAGACATTAACACCCCTAACAGTTGCCAGGATACGTGGAAGATGGTAGAACAAAACACGCTCTAGAGAGAACGAAGAGAACAATTGCCAGCCCTGCTACCTAGCTAGCTCACATCCCCTGGGAGACATTTCACTGAGTTACTGAGTTACTGGAGGAATCAGACATCGCCAATGATGCCCTGCAAAAAGTAGAAGCTACTTCCGCTATCCATCACAGTGGTGTTTCACCATCATCATGCAGCCAGGTAGAACAGGACGTGGAGGGCGGGGAAGAGAAAAAGTACTTTTACAACCTCTTTTCTCTCACCCCCTTTAATAATCTTCCTGACTCTGACACAGAAGAAGAGAAAATGAAAGCTGCAACACGAGTGACTCACTACTGGTATTGTTCGAACAACTCGTTGAATACGTTATAGGAGATTCCTGTCCCCTCCCTGTACAAGGTAATTGTACTCTTTGGCCACATTAATCTGAGTAAAATAACAAGAGACATTTCTCATTTACAAATCTCCTAATATGGATTTCAAAATCATTACCTTAAATGCCAGAGGTTTACAAAATGCAACAAAGAAACCAACAGTTTTTACTCACTTGGCTACTCTAAACTTTGATGTTTGCCAAGAAGCCCATTTAAGGGATGAAAATGATATATCTGAATTTTCTAGAGACAGGGCTAAAGGGGATTCCAGATGGAGTGTAGGGGGGGTATACTCAACAGCGGTTGGGATATTATGTGAGAAAGTCCTAGTGACCGACCTGAGCTGGAGAGGGAAATTATTGAGAATAATAAATGTATATGCGCACACAGACCTTGCAGCCCGCAGGGAACTACTGGGATCACTTGACACTTGTTTTATGACAAACTGAACTATTTTTGTTGCAGGTGACTTCAATATCAGTTTGGATAAAGGAAATTACATATTACCCTTGAAATCTTGGATAAGGTGGTTTGATCTTGTGGACACATACAGAGAGTTAAATAAATGCGATCCTGGCATCACATGGGGAAATAGCAGAGGTGTAAGGAATTGATTAGATTATGTGTTTAGTTCACGTGGAACAAAGGTTCTTTCAGTACAAACATGTCCAGTTTTCTATTCAGATAAAGCTTTGCAGAATAAAAAGATATATAATAAGTTACTATAAGGCTAAAGCAAAGAGGGAATACAAATCCTTATACACATTGCAAAAACAGATTCAGGATATATACATGCAGCATAATATGCATGGAAGAAATCTTGACAAAGATGCCCTGGCAGTGCTTCAGAAAAAACAAGATATTTTGAAGATAGAGCCAAAAAATTTGCCTTCAAAACCGAAATGGAGGAGTAGCAGAATGAAAAATGTTCATCCTTTATGTTCAAATGGAAAGAGGAGAACAATATACTCACTAAAAGAGGAAGATGGTAATACATATGAAAAGATTGAGGATTTATTAGAATTGTCCCTACAGCACTGTGCAAAACTTTTCCAGAACGAACGGGTGGACATGGAACAATATTTTTATAGAGAAACTAGACAAACATATACCTATCACAGCCTGCTATCCCTCACTCACCCAGCGCAATCAAGATCAGTTTCACCTGCTCAGTCTGCCTCTCCTCGGCAATCAGCAACATTCATTCCACCTGTTGTTCTCACTATATATATATAGTCACAGATCACACTCTCTCCTTGCCAGATTGTCCTCTGTTTCCACATGACTCTCCAGTGATCTTTTGGACCAGACTTCTCGTGTGTGACCCTGCCTGCCCCCGACCTTCGATCCTGTCTCCCTCCCCGTATATTTGACCTGCCTTCTGCCTCCTGACCACCGCTTCTAGCCTGTTCCCCGGAGACCTCTCCTGTCGCGGTTCTCAGACATTTCTCCAAGACCCTTGAGGAGCACGTCCACCACGTGCAGACGGTCCTCCAATGACTCCTGGAAAACTTGCTCTACGTGAAATTTGAGAACTGCCAGTTTCACTCCTCCTCTGTTTCATTCCTGGGGTACGTCGTGGGACAGGGGACCATGCAGATGGACCCTGCCAAGGTCTCCGCTGTAGCCACCTGGCCAGTCCCAGACAACCGAAAACAGCTACAGCCCTTCCTGGGGTTCGCTAACTTTTATCAACATTTTATCCGAGGCTACAGCACGGTAGCCACTCCCCTGTCTGCCCAGACTTCAACCAAGGTCCCTTTCTGCTGGTCCCTGGCCACTGATGCCGCCTTCGTGGAGCTGAAGTGTTGGTTCACCTCAGCCCCCATCCTCTGGGTACCCGACAGAAATAACCAGTTCATGGTCGAGGTCGACGCTTCGAACATGGGCGTAGGGGCCATACTATCCCAGGTGTTCCCCAACGACCAGAAGCTCCATCCATGTGTGCTTTTTTTTTCTCAGTGTCTCTCTGCGGCAGAACGGAACTGTGACATTGGGAACCGTGAGCTTCTGGCGGTCAAGCTGGCTCTGGAACAGATCACCGGAACCTGGAATACCTCTGCACTGCCAAGAAGCTGGGAACCCGCTGGGAACCCGCTTACTCAATCCGCCGCCTCGTCCGCTCCCATCGTCGGGGTAAAGGCTTTCAGTACCTGGGGGACTGGGAAGGATACGGGCCCAAAGAGAGGTCCTAGGTTCCTAGGATAGGTGTTTTGCTGGCTACTGATAGAGCTGTATAAGTGACCCAAGGCCGTGTTATCATTAGCTCTTGGTGGTATGTATACAGTTCTTACTACGACAACAGTAAACTCCCGTGGAAGGTAGACAGGCCTGCATTTGATTGTTAAAAATTCCAGATCAGAGCAGTAACTGTCCAGAATCTTTGTGTTGGTGCACCAGTTGTTGTTGGAGTAAATGCATAGCCTCCCTCCCCTGTTCCTATCGCTGTTCCTGTCAAAGCGATGGGCTGTGCGGCCGGCTAGCTCAAAAACAGTGTCCGGTATAAGCAGGTGAACCCAAGTCTCTGTGAATAACAAAATGCAGCAGTCTCTGACAAGCTTGTTTGCCTCAATTTGGAGCCTCAGTTCATCCAGCTTGTTGTTTAGTGATTGGGCATTACACAGGAAAATGCTGGGTAGTGGCAACCTCTCGATTGCTCTCGCCTGGCACCCCGGCTCCTGCTTGGGGTCCCTCCATCACCTACATCTCTTCTGGTTGCGGATCACAATCCAAGGGGAGCAAGGTGGCCTGGCTATTACCTCCGGTATATTGTGGGAGCAGAGGTAATCCCTTGTGATGGCTTGCTGGGTCCATAATCCGATGTGTAGTAGATCCAGTTGGTGATATATTAATTTCGGAAGGCTTGCTCTGGTGAAGGTCATTGAAATCCATCCATCTAGTGGGTGGGGTTAAACGAAACGAGGCAAACCCCTCTAAAGTGGTTGCACCACGACAAGCGAGAGCACTTTCTGGGAATGCCCTGTGCTGCCAAACTACCAGAGTTCATCGCTTCTTGGCATTTTGGCTAAGATCAAGTGTAGTATCTGTTCTTATCAGTTTAATAACTGATAATTAGAGGACAACATATTAAACAGATAGCAGCAGGAGCTGAACTAGGGGCTTGCTCCGTTCTCTCCACACACTCTTCTCTCCCGGTATTGCAGTGCCTTACAGTAAGGGGGCATTACGAGGTGCATGGTGAGAGTATTGCTTTGGAGGACTCACCGAGTGTGCCAGTAGCACACAATCCTACCTGCTTTTCCTTTCACCGACCACACAATGCTGCGGTGGGTTCTGCTGCAACTGTGAGGGCATCTGCAATTCCGAGAGCCACCATGGCAAAATCATTCCAAAGGTAACTAAATAAACCTTTCACTCCACATACGCAGCTACTGTTTATATCACATTGGATAGGAGCATCACACACATGTTAGAGTATATGATTTCCCATGTGTTCTTGGCTATTTGAACTGCTATTTTGTTATCCTAGTCATAACTCCAACAGTAAGACAACATTTATTCACAAAAGCGATGTGAACATTTGACACTGATTGATTTAAAATGATACTAGTGAGACCACACTGTGAAAATACTCCACTACAAGTAAAATTGCAACATTCAAAACCTTACTTTAAGTAAAAGGATGTCAAGTATGAAAAGTAAATGTACTCATAGTGCTGTATTGCATGAAGGCTTAACCTGTTAAACCCTGAACATATTTTCAGGGAAAAATGCCTAACTTGACATCCTTTTTACGTAAGGTTTTGAATATTGCAATTTTACTTTTAAAGCCTCCAAAAAGGTTTTAATAAGGATAAAACCAGGTGGACAAACTGTGCCAAATGAGTTATTTTCCACTTCCAATTAAAACTGTCTGGAAAATACAACTTATATCCATTGCAGGAGTCTATTACTGTCTACTGGAGCTTTTAGGTATGAAATTTACCTTGTACTTCATCAACTTCTACCTTTGTGCACACAATAAGATCAATAAAAGCACAAAAAAGAACAAATGCTAATGTGCAATAAAGATGTAAGAAATCCAATTAGAATAAATATAAATATCAAAATTAGTGCAAACAATGAACTCTTCAAAACAACTAATACAAACATTCAAAACAGAAACAGTGCAACAATTGCAACAAACTCCAAAAATGTCCATGGACTATCATGGGAGGTGGGGGGGGGGCTGGCTGGCTGGCAGCAGACTGAGTTGGAAGTCCCATGTGACAGCAAGAAGCAGTTTCTCTCGTTTCTCCCAACGTTGCACTTGGAGCAGTAAATGGGGGTCTTCATGTCTTTTACTTTATAGCCAGGTGTCTGTTTTGCCTTCTCCTTTTCCTTGGCTGCATAAACCACACACTTCCTATGGTCTTGAGTGCCAGTTCTCCCTCTAAATATGGGCATGCAAGTGTTGATGAGGCTGGGTCAGGGGGCAGCTTCATCGACTACAGCTTTGGTATGCTCAACCATTTCCCTCACGAGGACCTCTCTAAATTGTCTTTGAGACATGGAGGTCTGATTCTGAGCGCGGGCTACTGTTTTGTGTCCATCAGCTCCCTTTACCCTCCTCTGTACAGTGGCTCCACTATATGCCTTGTGAAAGGTGCTGCACACATTGACTATTTTAGTGTCCATCCATCTCACAAAGAGGAGGTTACCCTTACGGATCCACCTCATGTCTCCCCTCTCAGGCTTCTTTTGGAGGTCGTTGATGGTGGTTGTGGAAATCCCTCTCGATTGACCTTTATTGTGCCACAAGCTGCTGTGTGATTTTCTGCCTGCTTATTGAAAAGTAATGGGTTAGTATAAAAGTTATCAACATAAAGTCAGTAGCCTTTTCCAAGGAGTTAAAAATTCATAAGGTCCATTACAGATGTAATGCTGAGGCCATCCTGCTTGTGCATCCTGTATGTCCCGGTTGGAAAAGCGAGTTACAGGCGTTCGCAATCTCACCATAAAGTGGCTTGACTTTGAACAGCCTGTCAAACTGGGGTGTTCCTCTTTTTCATCATTTCAGCATCATTTTCTTCATCTTCATTAACATCAGAAAGATGTAGAGGCCTCCCCCCTGAACTGCTACCTTACCGTGGTGGGGGAGTTTGAGTGCCCGAATGATCCTGGGAGCTATGTTGTCCAGGGCTTTATG